>JAQFVV010007822.1:0-56487 GCA_028023455.1 Epiperipatus broadwayi
CACAGGTTGGGAAACACTGCTTTAGAATATTGATTTTATATATATATTTACAACAATTGAATCAGTTAAGCAAAGCAATAAATATTAGATAGCATTGCTTTATTGATTCAGTGCTAGTTGAAAAATGATATTACTGTAACTAAAAGGTAAATTGACTCATATCTTATGTTTTACTTCATGATTATTGCACCTACACCAAACTAACTAATCTAGATTATATACTGACCTCCATATTTTTGTGAAATTATCAGGTTTACTGAAATTTTAGCACTAGACCATGAAGCATGATAGACTAATATACTCGCAACTGCACTAAAATAAAGCTTGTCTCTTATTTCATAACAATGTATTTCTTTATATGTACTGATTATATAATTTTCATTATATTTTTAATGACTTTGTTAATTGTTGTTTAAATTGTAGAGTTCTTTCTGAATATATAATTGACACTTTAGATAATATAGAACTAAATTAAAAGAATATATTATTTTAAGAAATATATATATATGCGTGTGTGTTAGCAAATATATATTTTAAAAATGTGAAACTGGGCATTTGTTTTTATTTCTTATTGTTATGCATTAATTAGCATGATGTGAAAGGTAAAAAGATGTAGTTATATTTAAATTGGATTAAGTTTAAGTTGGATAAAGTGTAATAATTTCTAATATAATCATCATCATCATTTTCAAAAATTATTACTCTACTTTAAGAAAAAAATATAATGCAGTTTCTCTGATCTACAATGTTTTTTGTTGTTTTTTACCTTACTGCAATAAATGTATTTATTTAATTCATCCATATATTCTTTTCTCAATCATTTACAAATTTCTTGGGATTCAGTTTAATGTTATCACTTGCTATTATCTCATCTAAAAAGTCCAAATTTTAGACAGGTAAATAAGCATTAGTAAAACATATTTATTAAACATCTTCTCTTTCAAGCACATAAGCATATTTTCTTTTAATAGTAAATTATTTCTGTTAAGAAAACTTTATTCAAGTTTAAGATTAATTTTATCCATTATTCTTTAATCTATATTAACAATCAAACAACATTTTTTTAATGTATTACTATTAATGTTTATTATTATTATTATTATTATTATTATTATTATTATTATTATTATTATTATTATTATTATTATTATTATTATTATTATTATTATTATTATTATTATTATTATTATTATTATTATTATTATTATTATTATTATTATTATTATTATTTTGTAAAGCTATTTAATAAAATTTCATCTAATATATTTCATTTAGTATATCAAACTAAAGTATTGGCTTCCACTGGCTTTTTTTAAGCCTGTCTTCTTCCATGATAATTGATTTTTTTTCATACTTATATAACCATACTGATATTTCTAATAAAAAAAAAATATCAACTTTTGTTAAATATGTAACTGGAGATTTTTTCTTTCTTTTTGATAAATATCCAAATTTATTTAAGTATTATGATCAGAGGTTATTATTATATTCCTAAAATTTAACAAATGAATACACAAAGATTCATCTCAAATAAATAAAATTTTGTTAATATTCTGTGTCTTTTTGGGCCATAATGAGTATTTGAATATATTTTTATTTCATCACACTAAGCTTGTTGAAAATTATTAGTTATGGAATCTAGACGTATAGAAGTTCACTTTTACCATTAAATATTTTTTATGATATTTCATTTTATCATTTACTTATAGTTTTACATTTACAAGCAAATTATAATTTATGCTGTAAAATTAATTTTCTCTATGTTTATGCATCTTGAGTTTAATATGTTTGATCCCTTTAGCATTTTAATATTTTAAATTTCTTTCATGATAATGTTTGGGTTTAAGGATTAAATTATTTAAGAATATGTGTGGAGCATTATTGAAGCACTTCTGAAATATCTTGCAGTGGAATCTGGCAATAATTTGTGGTCAAGAGCTATATTTATTCATGATAATCATCCAATAATAATATCTAGAAAAAAAAACACTGCCATTTCAATTTCTCTTCAAATCAATAGAATAATGAATGAATTTCAAGTATTTAACATCATATTGAAAAGAACCAAGAATATTATCTCTTTCAAAAAAACATGTGCCTAGAAATTCTATCCATGATTCTCATAACTTATTTTAGGGATTCTATAACTTATCTATTCTGTACAACTTCATTATTGAAAGCAAATATACCATATATAACTGTCATATCTCTCAGTATGCTAATATTTTTTAAATAAATACTTCAAAATATCCCCAACAAATACTTTTCCTATGTCCCACTAAGAAATTTTTCTGAATATATCCATTTTCCACTTTTCCATTATGTTGGGATCATTGTTTAGGCTATATACTTTTTCCAAATTGCAAAAACTCCAATAAATAAAAATTATTTTCAACTCTATCAAAGCTTCATACTCATTTCTCCTAAGAATATAAATTAACCATGGATACACATTGGGAAGCATTGTTTAAATTAGGAAATGGTTTATAAACGGCTTTTCAATATTGGGCTGATAATCAGAAGGTGTTTGGTAATGCTATTTAACAGGGGTTTTGTTATAATCAATACTAATACAGATAAGTCTATATATGTGGCAATAAATAGATTTATCTGTAAAACTAATTACCCATTGTAAACTGTGAGATACCCAAAATTTGTATTGTATATGTGTATTAATAATATAATGGATGGCTTATCCCTTAAATATATGGATTTACCACTACTAGTCTCATCATTTGTAAGGATGACTATTGATTTATCTTGATACTAAGAAAGATGGATTTATATGTATCACATATGTAGTGGAGGCATTAAGGGATAAGCCATCCATTATATTATTAATACACATATACAATACAAATTATCTTTCTTAGTATCAAGATAAATCAATAGTCATCCTTACAAATGATGAGACTAGTAGTGGTAAATCCATATATTTATATCTACATTTAATAAGCTTTCTGTCATGAGGTATTGCTGTGTTTCATAATGCTATATGATTAATAAAAGAGATATATCCAGAAATATTAAAGTAATGAATGGTTTGTTATAATAGGCAAACAATAACAATGATATAACTGGGAAAACAAAATCACTTCTTTGCATAGTATTGCAGTAGAATCCATCATCCCTTGAATTAGTAATAGTTTTTCTATTTATATATAAATACAAATATTATAATCTATTTATGAAATAGGTCTGAATATACCACTATAGTTTACAAGACATGTTCCCATAGAATCTCTCTAAAAAAACTTGTGAGCAATGTTCACTTTTTTGCAATAATCTTAATCTATTATTCAGAAAAAAATTATCAACCTTATGTGGCTTACAAGCTCTTAAATAGCAATTAATATTGATGAAGTTACTTTCAATTAATTTTATAATGGAACAGAATATGTAATAATAATATGAAAGTCTTATCTTTGAAATAATTTACTTCCCCCATTTATTAAATTACAACAAATAATAATAAATCAATCCTAATAACTTCTAAGAGAATGAGCTATAAATATAAACATATATGGGTATTATCACCTAATAATAATAAATTATCTTTTAAGCTTAACCTACTTATTACCATCAATAAGTTCATTTTTCATAATATTTTGTGTTGACCATGTGACATAGTCAATGCTTTGTTAGCATTAGTATTTATATAGATGAATTCCCATGAATATTATTTTTTTAGAATGCAAATTTGAACTTTAACCTCAAATTTATTAACTAACAGAAACTCTATGTGACCCTTCATATGATCTCATATATAAATCCTTATTTTATTAATTAAGAATCATTTAAAAATAATACTAATGAATATAATAGTAATTAATTCTAAATGAAATAATGATTTAAAATATATTATTTAAAAAAAACTGCAGAAAGGAGTTTGTTGTTAATTCACAGAAGATTCTTTGATTACTTTTCAGGTCTTAAAAGAACCAAATTGAAAAAATGCCTAATGTCTTGCTGTTATTATTATTATTATTATATGATTATTCATACAATATATGATCAAAAATGGGCTGCTCACTAACATGCAGCCAAAATCTTGCCTTTATTGGCTTTTGATCTCTGAGTTTAAGATAAAAAAACACCATAGTCTTTCTTCTCAGTAGCCTGATAAATTTTAACTGAAATATCAGTTTGCGTAAGGCTAGATGAATGTGTATGTGAATGAGGTTTTTTGTAAAATAGATAATTATAATCATGACAAGCAAAATTAAATTATGGCATTTATTTCCAGGAAGTTTTAATATAACTAATGATTATAAAAATAAAAAAAATTCTCATTGTATTATTATTGTTGTAAGAGTAAATTTAAATGCGGATTTCAAGATAAGAGTAAATAAAAAGTGTAACCTTAGTTTTTGTTATACTAGGTTATAAAAGGAACTGAACGATTCAAATTCACTCTTTGATATTCTGACTTTCATAGATGCAAATCCAAGCTTTTTAATATATATTGAAGCTATATATATATGCACACATATATACACTTCATGTTTGCATACAAAAAAAGATTGCAAACACAATTTGAAGTTTAAAAGTTTAATAAATTTAGTAAATAAAAATTAAATATATATTATAAATGCATAGATATAGATATATGATATAATTAATTATACAGTTATTTTGTGTTAAATGCAAAATATTTTCTAAAATTTAAAAAGATAATTGTTTCTAAGTTTCACTTAAAAGTTTTTTTTTTTTTTTAAGTGGTTATCTTTTAACAATGAAAAAAAAAGTGGAAATGATACTTTAGGAAAAGTACTTAAAATACTTGTAAACATGTTACTAAATTAAATTTTAGGAAAAATAATTAAAATAATTTGATTAAAAAGGCTGTTATTCTCATTCAAAAATAAGAGCATGTAAACTCTGCCTCAATGAAAGTAATGGAGTTATCTATACCAAAAGATCAGATGAATTCAAATTTTACTGATAACTCCACATCCTATAAATAGTGTTGAAAAATACAGTTCAAGAGAATCTTTCTATTATTCTTTCTTGATCCTGCCAATAATTATTATTCATCAATTATTATTATTCTGCTTTAATTAAGTTTTAGCTGCTAGTTCCAGCCATCTACCATGCAAGAGTAGTGAAGTGACTATCTGCTTTGCTCTGTCAAGCTGGCAGAGGGCAAGTTGAAAACCCAATCACTGAGTCATGTCAAAGAAGCTATCAACAACAAAAGAAAACACCCAATTATATGTCTACTATATATCTGCCTTAGAAGAGGAAAAGTCTGATGTCTAGTGCTACAGACAGACTCAGCCACCAAATCAAGGCTTAATTGATATCTGCACATCCCAAATAAATGTGAAATAGTGATTTAAACCTTCATCCACCATAGCTATGCTTTTAAGAATCTAATCCCCAGATACCTAAAGACTGAATCTGAACTTTCAAAAGAATAAGTATAAACTTTTAAATTCATATTTAGTTAATTATTGTTTTATATCTAATGAAATATGTTAAAGAATAGTTCACACTTAATCTGCTTATGAGCAGGTATGGCAAGAGATTGTAGTTTGCTCCATTTAAATACTATGTCATAATTTAGTTGGCATTAATGGCAATAAATTACTTTATAAAATGCATTTGGTTCATACTCAGAATCTGTTGTCATGCTATTAAAAGGTGTATATTAGTTAAATCATTATTTCCATTTTATTAATCTGTTAAAGAAGTAAATTTATGAAATTGAAATGGAATTCAATCGTGCTGCAAAGACAAGTTCTGTTAAATAGATGTCAATATTTGAGCTAACTAGTTTTATATTTGAATTATTATTATCAATAAAAATGAATGACTGGTATCGATCAATTTGCGTTATGAGTTACATCTGATTCTCATTTCTATGTAACACATTAGTATTAGATAATTATAACATCATTTGTGACTTCTGATCATTTACAATTATTAACATATTTAAACAATGATGTATGGTAGATTATCAATTATCACATGCCATCAATTTTTCTTTCATACATGTTGTATAGGGATACCTATGTGACTACTAGTCACTGTATGCTATATATGCTGCAGAAATTTAATTCCTACCATAGGCATACAATCTTTTCATTTATGCATTCTTATATAACCATTGTAGTACAGATACAAATTCTTGTATTTTACAGTTACATTTCTTTATTTATTGCATACTAATCTCATAACCTGTAATTAATCACAACAGTTGAGTAGTAAGATTATTCTTAAGTTATAAGCTTGTATCAGATAGCATTTGATTAGTGATAATGATAGTAGAGTACAGTTATGTGTCTATGTAGTAGATTGGAATCCATTCAAATAATGTTAATAGTATTCTAAAATAGTATCAATTATTTAAAACCTTTATATCACCATATACTATATCTATGCATAATTAAAACTAATCTAAGAAAATTTGGAAAAAATTATTTATCATAGGCTAATGTATAAATTAATTAACTAAAGTGATATCAGTGTATGTTTGTCTTGTATATACATGGTGTTTCATTATTTTTGGCAGTTTGTAATTTTTATTTGCAATCAATGACTTAAGTAAAATAGTTAAGAGTTTCTTCTTTTTACTTGACTTTAGAAGGCTGTAAAAGAAAAAGTTGGTATTCTGTGATGTCAGAATGTGGAATACACATGTGGATTGCCCTTGGTTGATATTCATGTGGGGTATTGTAATTCTGACAGTTACAATATATACATTTTATTTATTTTAAAAGTATTTATTTATTAACTATAAAAATGATAAGGTAAGGAGAATTATATTTGTCCAGAAAAACTGGATGGGATTATCGACAATTTGCTAAGATAATGAGAAAGAAATTTATTGAGTTTAAAGTCATCTTAATATCTTTTAAGAAATAGCTATAGCGATCATGTGAACGAAATGTTTCAATAATAGAATGTAAAAGCTAACAATGTATCATTGTATATAAGAATTGTTTTCATCAGCAGATATAATTTTATAACATAAATGATGAATTCAGAATTTCAATCAGTTTATTTATGTGACATATAGTCATAAATGGAGAAAGGCATCTGTTTATTCATGGTGTCATTACAGTGTTAAATAACTGAAAATGAAGGATTGTTAGCCGAGAGGTATCGCAGCCGCCATGCAAGCAAGTAGTTGTTTGCAGACAGTTGTGGGTTCGCGTCCCGGCCGACGCTATGACAGATGGAAAAAAAAAAATTAATACCTGGAAAATATTGGAGTTAACAAAATATTTATTGTTTTGGATAACTTTTCATCATACTTTTACTTTATTGGGATTAATAAATATCGTCAAATTATAGTTTATGGAATAGACATTGAAACTATTGCGTTACTTTAAAATATTATATTAAAAGGACAGTGATCATAATCAAGTCATATATTAATATGTATATACATTTTTTACATATTTAATTGTATAATGCTTATAAATATAATTGACTGCTACATCTTAAGTTAGATAATTGTTTGTTTTATATAGATGTGAAATAAAAGGAAGTTAAAATTAATTTATATTTGTATCTTAAATTTTAGCAAGTAAAAGTTTGATTTAAAATATTATTCTCTTATTTGTTAATTGCAAATTAGTTTGAATATACATTTTATAAATATTGAAAATCTAAACGAACTATATTGTAGTAATTATTCATTGGAATTTTATGTGAAAAGTAAAGTAAATGAATAAATAAACTTTTAATTACTATATTTCATTTCAATTAATTATTTTACTATGAAAATGAAAGAGATGTCATTAACTTTCTTGTATTTCAAAGAGTGTACATGTGCAACAACATTTTTCATCTCACATATATATATAAAACATTACATAGGTGATTTTTGAATTTGAAGGGATGAACATGCTAATGCAGTTATGCAACATTCATCGTCAGCACTCTTACTCTAAACTATAGCTACGAGTCATAATACTAATTTCTCTAACATTAGGATTTTATCCAAATGTTCACTCTCCATCAATATAAGATTAGAGAAGTCATTAAGATCCTCAAAAAGCCAAATTGTATTAACAAACATAATGATATGTATAAACTTTTTTTTGTATTTGGATTTTTTTTTTTTAATGACATTAATCTGAATACTTTCTAATTTTTATTTTATTTTAAAAAATTTTTATACCTGTTTTATATTGGTAGAATTTTCAATCTTGTTTTATGGTAATGTTTGCAGTGCTTCTTTAACCATTTTTATAATATTCAGTACCCAGTTGATAGCTGGTGTGCCAGCTGAAATATCAGTATAAGAAATCATGCAATAAATTATGCAAGTATGAAGTTGGATATGTTATTTATATATATAATAAAACAATTTAGTAAAATTGAAATGTAATAAAACATATACACACTCAAAAACTAAAAGTGTCAATTTAATAAATTTATAAATTTTATTTAAAAAAATAAGATATTTCCAAAATTACATAAAAAATGTATAACAATCATTTTTAAAATGATAATTAATATTTTACTTAACCTTATATAGTCCTTAAAATTGTCATCCCGAATTTAAACTATATATCATATAAATTTCACATATATGTTACATAATTAGTATCTCTGATTATTTTAGATTTTTGCATTTTTGGACTGAATGTGGTCATTGAGATATCATAAAATAGTTAATCATTAAGAAATGAATCATTGACTATAGTAATTTTATTTATAAATAATTTATATTTTTAAACTTTATTGATTTTTATTGAATTATCACTTTAATGATTCTTGTTTCTGTAACATCGGGGGTTTTTTTTTTTCAGATAAGAGAATGCCCATATAAGGAAAATAATTTTGTATATTTCTGTGGGGAAAAAGTTGATAATCTTCAGGCAAGGAGCATAGTTTGATTATTTCAAATCATAATCAAAAATGCAACAATATTTAAAATATATTTTTTTAGTTTTTAAAAATTCCCTCAACATTTATAAGGTTGAAGATTTATCATTTTAACAATGAAATTTTTCATTCATGCAGTTGAAATGGGTAGAAAAGAGGATGACAACTGGAGAAATGTCATGACTAATTAATACTTTTTATATATATTAAGAAATAAAAAATTATGCAAAGCCTGTGATCCATTTTCTCTTTTTATTTTTATCTCCCAGAAAGTTACTTAATATGATAGACCAAAAAAAAAACTTTAATAATATTTCATGAAAAAAATTACGAAACTGGTGACTGAATATAACTTAAGATCTATGTTATGGTTTATGATAATGCATCATAATGCAAATTAATAAAAAGATATTGATTTCAGACATATAAAATTAACAAAAAAAAAAAAACATCGGTCAAGGAGATAGCCTTAAACAGATTTCATTCAATTTGAAAATATAAAAAAAAAGTCTAGCAATGTAAAATCAATTACAGTATATAAATACTAATATTCAAAAAAGTTAAGATATTTTTTTAAATTCAATTGATTTTATCATCACCTGTGAGGTCTTTAAATAAAGTAAAATACATACTTATAAGCAGTCCTAAATTAAAGCAAGTAAAGAATATGAGCTAAGATAAATTTGGGAACCTAAATTTAATAGAATTTAATAACATCTGATCATAAGTAACAAAACATCATTTCCTTTATTTACTGAATGAAAATAGAGCATTTCTGAAATTGTAATATTGATAAAAAGATTACTTATAAATGAATATTTAATTATCTTTCAGTTTTATAATTATTTACTACATGACATTCTTCTTCCCACTGTATATAATTATTTTATTATACTTGTATGCAGTTCTTCAGAAATAATAGAATATTTTTACCATATGTTAATTATATATCTTTCTAAATAAAATGTGAGAAGTATTGTTAAATCTTAATATTTTAGAATAAGTGTACAACATATGACATACCTTTTGTTTCAGATCACTAATTTTTTAAGAGTTAGAAAAATTGAAATATAAAATAACGAACACTGAATTATTTGAAAGTTTAAAAAAAATGCATTTATTTATTTATTTAGGTTGTAGAAAAAGAAAGAGCACATGAATTGAAAATGGATAGATACAATTTAACAAACTTACCTCAAAATTTACTTCTTCAGAGGTGTTTTATAAATTTTTTTCTTGTTAAAGGTTCCAATTAAAGTTTATTTGATAAATGTTTTGTATCTGAAGGAATATATAGGATTTTTTCTGTCTGTTATATAGTACCTTTCATATTAAAGTTTTCAACACTTGAGTAATTCTTCTATTCTTTTAGTATTTTTTTATTTAAAAATATCATTTTCATATTGGTTCCAGTTAAATATTATTGTCATTCATAATGATTTCAAAAAATGTTCATTTGTTTTTAAAATTCTTACTGCCAAGATAAGTTGTAATCTGAATATATTAATTTGTAGTTCATTAGACAATTTGATTCTGCATAGTTTTAAAATCTCTATCAATTTTGCTAAACAATTAATATGCAATTGTATAATGATTACACAGTCATAGATTTGAGCTACATGTGGAATGTTACTGAGAAATTGGGCCATAATAAAAGCAAGTGATTCCTATTGTTTTCCTGAGTTTTGGATTTCTGTTTGCCCATTATTTTGATTAGATACACCTCTGATATTTGTTATAAATGAAATAAAGTTAATGGTAAAGTTTTACTTTATTTTTTGTTAAAAGAGGCTAAGATTTTCTTTATGAAGTCTTGAGTTGTATCCTGTTCAGTCCATATGTATATCTAACGCTTATTATAAAATAAAGTTATGTACTACAACTACTCTTTCAAATAATTAGACAGAATTTCAAAAATTTACACTAATACATATTAATTTATATATAATACTCTACATGCCAATATAAAAATGTGAGCTTTTTTATGCACATATAAATATATTTTAATGGATTTACAAATTTAAACATCAAAAGCATTTAATGAGATATTCTGTGTATTTTTTTTACTTTGAATTTAACAATGATGTGTAATTAAGCACTTAGTTGATTATAGATTTGAACAGTTTGTACGCATCATCCAACACAATATTTAATTGTTTGATTACCTTTTAATTTCTAGGATAGGATATCAGGCAAAATATTGTTGCTGGACAATGATGACTCAGGTTTCTACTTCATGCTTTGATCGGTTGTGTGCTTAATTATACCATCATTGAACTTATCTCATTAAATATTTCTAATTTAACACACACGCACATGCACATAACACACATGCAAATATATATACTGCATATTCGATAATAGATTAAATAACTCGAAAGATCTTTTTGTTAATAAAAAACAATCTTAACACACACATGTACCTGCATATTATCTATATACATTCTAAATACATAACAATGATTCTTTTAAAAATAATAGAAAAAAATGCTAAAGTTTTTATGTTATTCAATATGCTTTTTTCAATCCTTTTTTTTTTTTTTAAAGAAAACTTTCATTAACATAATTTTTTACACATGGAATTTAATTTATTTACTTCACATCTTTTAGTCATTCTATAGATTCCTATAAAAATTATTATACTCTCTATTCATATTGATTAATTTTTGCAAGATTATGCATTTCTCTGAAGGTATGGCATTAATTTCAACGAAACATATACTGTAGCAAAAATTGACCAATATGAACAGAAATCATTATTAAGAAAGATTACATTTTTTTATTAAAAAGTTCCATGGCATAGACAAAAGATGTAAATTGAATATATTAATTGATATTTGGGTAAAACAAATAATGAAGAGAAACGTTTCTATGGTCTTCAGTTAGTTATGAAAATAAAAAATAATATGAATGATAATTTAATATACACCTTACAATGTAAAAAAAATATGAATTCTGATGAAAGCTTATTGCAATACCATCAAAATGTTGACCCTTTATGTTACCATTTTTATAAGATTGATTGGCAAGTAAAAAATAATAAATGTAAAATTAATTGCTTGGGAGGTCATTTGATGTTTGTACATCAAAATGACAGATAAATATTCTGTTCAAAAAATTTTAGTTCTGTCACTCAATTAATGAACAAAATGATAGGGAAAATTCTGACCAACTTCAGATGTACAGTGAAAAGATACAATGGGCCAGCATGACTTTCAAGATGGCATATGTACAAATAATACTATTTGGTTCAAATATTTTACAGTTATGCACACATTTCTATTCAAAAGTTATGCAGTATATATATATGGTGTAAACAAAGCTAATAATATTAGTGTTGTGTTTGACTTGATTTACAGGTTCATTTCCAAACCAACAGATGAAAAAACTACTCAACAATTAATATTTACAATTTATTAATCACAAATATATACACATGTTGGTTAACAATAATATACATATAGTTTATATAAGTTAATGTTGAAGTAGTCTGCTGAGTAATAAAACTCCCTTCCATCTATATGATTAGCCTGCCTCGCAAGTTCAAGAGAGACTTCCGGCTGCCCTGGACAGCTTGCCTCAAGTTGACTGCAGATGTAAGCAGTTTCCAGTTCTAGGTAGACTTGCCTCACTGCTGAGATGTCACAATAATGGCTAGTAAAGACACCCTTCCTGATGGCAGAGGTTTCACTGGAAAGCACATTCAAGCATTCAGGTTGACTAACATTAATGCTCTCTCTCTCTCACTATCCATCTGACTATCTGCCTTGTGTCCAGAAATTCTGACTATTTAATGGTAGATACCCTATCTTACTGGAAACAATCAGATTCAGTGTTCATGCTTGCCTATTGGCCTGTACATATCATTTGCTGTGTTTGTCTGTACATCAGCCTATTGTCCAGCAGCAAATAATGCTCAATCTGATCAGGTAAGGCAGGAATCTGGACTAGTTCACTTCTGAAGGCAAAGTCAAATATGACATCCCTCCCTCTGGCTCAAATAACCCTGGAGAATGCAGTCTTTGAGATGCACTAGATGATGTATTGTTTGCTTTGTTGATAGCTTCCATTCATCACTGTCCCTGGCTTCTTCACTTGATGAACTTGTCCCTGTATATTTAGTGCTTTTGTCAGCTTCTGTTGTGTGGTTGAGTCTTAGCTGGTTCAAATGGTCATGGTGTTGATGACCATCTTCTATTTGCATGACAACATAGAGACCCTTTAGTTGAGTCACCACTGCTGGTATTCATTTTGTAAACCTATAGTACATACAGCATAGTACCTGGGTACCTATTTGAAGTTTTGTTTAGATTTGGCATCAGGCTTCAGGTTTGATAGAATAGTTCTTGAAGATCTGTTGAGTAACAGTTTTGCTGTGCTCAGTGTATAGTGCTGTGCTAGCAGAGTCCTGGCCATTCTGGTGTTCCAGATTAAATCCCCATTTTCATGGTCAGCTTTTTATTGAAGTCTTCTGAGTCATTAGACTTCTTCTTTGATAATGTTGTCAGCTGATTCAATTTGTCATTTTAAAACCTAAGTGACTGAACCAGCCATGTGCTAACAAGTTGCTGTGATCATCAGATGCCACTACCAGTGGTAGGTGTCTCATCTTGTTAGGCATAGTTATTTTAACTCTTCTCTGACCCAAGAGTCTGATATTGACTTGCTGCTAGGATGCAGTTTGTATTTATTCCCTTTATTAATGATTGCCCAGGTCTTTCTTGAAACTAAAGATACTGCTGTCCCAGTGTCAAGTTCCATTCTAACTGGTGTGTCATTAATTATAACAGTATGCATAAATCCAGACTGTTGTCTTTGATATGATTTATACAGGCACTTTGTTTAGACTTTTTAAAATTGCCTTTATTGTTTTTGAATGGGTTTTCCCATTCTTATATCAGCCGTTTGTCTTTTCAATATCAGACATGCCACCTTTATATGTCTGACTCACTTGCAATCGTGCATGTCACATCATGGTATGAGCATTCTGTATGCCTCTGCATGTGCTCATGGCAACTATAGCAAAGCAGTGGGTTATTTGATGCTGAGTTCCCTGAGCTGATTAAGTATATGGACAACCCAGTGATATGCTCAATTTTTTGCACCTCATACTTAGTAATTCTTTTTAATGTGGTAGCTTGACTAGCTAGAGTCTCTGCCAGTCCTGCCTGAGCTACTGCTGTCTCAAAATCTAGGTCAGGAATCATCAACATTTTCAGCCTCAAATTGTAATTGCTTATGCCACAAATAAAATGATCATGAAATGCATGTTCAGATTCTTGTTGCAAATTCTCTAGCTGTTTCCCCACATTATTGCATACTGAGATTAAAATGGTATCTTTGCATTATTCTCAATGGTTTTGGGAAAAAGTACTCTGTGAGAATTGTAAACAATTTGTCAAAATCCAGATCAACTGGGGCCATATATTGAGCCTTGAGTATGTTGTACATCTGTGGGCCTATAATGGTCATTAGTGTGACTAACTTTACCTCAGGCTTTTTAATCTGGTTAGACTGTAGGTAAAATATCAAGTGCTCATTATAATGTGACCAGTCCTCAGGGTGAGCTGGGTCAAAAACTTCTATAGAGTTGACTGCATTAGCCATAATTATTTATTTATGCAAGATACCACTTGTAATTATTTTTAATTTTATTCAGAGTTACCACACTTAATTTTTAATTTTATTTCTTAATTTTTAATTTTATTAAGAGTTACCACTCTTTAATTTTAGATTTTATTCAGAGTTCCCATTCTTAATTTTGCCCTATGTTGTTAATAATTATATTGTGCTTTAATACAAATAGACTCAATGAAGGTTTTAAACCATTAGGGCAAGCTTTTGTCACTTTGCAAGTAAAGCTTTTATGATTAGTTGTAGCTTCAAGTTGACATGCCTTTACGTTTTTATATTCACAACAGCTTTTAAGTGATTTTAATAATCATTCTTTTTCTTCTTTCCCAAAAAATGCAATACATGCACTTGCGTATTTACTTTAGATATTTCACTATAATTTTTTCTCCAAAAAATATGTTCAACTTTACTTTTTCCAACTGTGAAAAGAAAAAAATCTGTTGAAACTGGCGTATTTTATAATTTTTTAGCCATGAGGGAAATTTTTCTTTTGTCTGACTGTGCCAGATCTGTTGACTTGGGCAGTATTTAAGTGTGATTTAATAATCGCCAATTAGTAAACTGAATGAGGGTCTATATAAGTGCGCACTCGCATATTTATGCTCCCTTTTTTTTCCAGCCATGGGAAAAAATTCTTTGTCTGGCTGCACTAAAATCTGTTGTGTTTGGCTTGATTTACAATTTCATTTCCAAACCAACAGATAAATGATGACAAAACTACTCAACAATTAATATGTACAATTTATTAATCACAAAATATATACTCATGTTAGTTAGTACAAGTTAATGCTGAGATAGTCTGCCAAGTAATAGAACTCCCTTCCAGCTATATGATTAGCTTGCCTTGCGAGTTCAAGCGAGACACTTCTGGCTGCACTGGATAGCTTGCCTCGAGTCAATTGCAGACATAAGCAGTTTCCAATCCTAGGTGGACTTGCCTCACTGCTGAGATGTCATGATAATGGCTAGTGAAGATACTCTTGTTGGTGGCAGAGGTTTCACTAGAGAGCACATTCAGTTGTTCGGGTTGACTGATATTAATGCTCTCTCTCACTATCTCCCTCTCACTATCTATCTATCTGCCTTGCATCCAGGAAGGCTTGACTATTTAATGGTAGATCCCTACCTTACTGGAAACAATCGGATTCAGCAACCATGCTTGCCTATTGTCCTATACTTATCATTGGCTATGTGTTGTCTGTACATCAGTCTATTGGCTAGCAGCAAACAATGCCCAATCTGATTGCATAAAGGCAGGAATCTGGACTAATCCACTTCTGAAGACAAGGCCAGATATGACAATTAGTATATTAATTGTTATAATGTTTTTAAAGTGCATCGAAAACAATCCTCTGTTATATATGTTTCTCTTTTGAATATCAAAAGGAATATATTTGTAATTTTTAAAAACTCTTTACGCTCGTTGGAAAAGACTACAGCAGAAAGGAGTAGGGTTGAGGGATCTCACCTAGTTCATAATATGTTGATAGTTTAAAGTTAATAGGCTTAATTTATATATTACTTTTAACGTATTTTACTATAATATTCTCCCCCCTCTTCTCCAATTCATCGCGTTCATCTTATTCTGTATGAAAATATTTTTTTTATGCATTGCATTAATTAAAAAGCATTTCGAAAGAAAATTTATTTAAAAAAGTTTATAATAGTAAATTTTAAGAATTCCTAAGTGTATTAATTAAACGAACTTTGTTATTATCTCTTATTCTTTTTGATATCATTCACATTAAATAAATGTACTTACAAAAAATTTCTTTCAAAACGTTGAGTATTATTAATGCTTTTTATTTTTTTGTTTTTATATAAATTTTATTAATTGCAATTACTAATGTTAGAAGAATAATTATTTTTTAAACATTAGTCATTGAAGTTGTTTGTGTGATTAAGAAAAAATTTTCATTGATTCACTTCTTATTCTTGAAAGATATTAATTAACTCGCCCGGCTTTACCGGACTACTTTTTTTGCATGCATTATTCATAATGTTATTAATTCTGAAGCAAATATATTACTTTGAAATTTATCATTATTTTTTTAATGATTTTTATTATTTCATAATATAAACTTTAAAGTTGATACAATCTTATTATATAAAGTTTTTCTTTTTTTATAAAAAATAAATTATATATTGTATTTAATTTCATTCATAAATGAAGACAAAATTACACATGCTTATTTTTTTTGGTTATAATAAGAATAAGTTCTTTTTCCTTTTAAATTTTCTTTAAACAAATTATCATAAATCATGTGTTTACATTTTTACAGATAGTGGTACATCATTTTTATGTTTCAAAAAGCCGTAAGCATGAAAAAGCAGATCAATAAATCTTCTGATAGAAAGTATTTGAATAATCAAATAATTAGTTGTTTTGAAGGTCATATGATGTATGAACCTAAAGACAGTAGACTGAACCTTGATCCAGGAATTTTATTTAAGTACATCTTTTTCACAAAGCTTAGATAGTAGCAAACCAATATTATAAAAATTATCTGCTCAAAATTTTTCTTTAATCAACCTTATGACGTTTGTTTTGGATTTATTTTATATAACTCAAAAGTTATTATATTTTTGTTCAGGTCATCTGTATTTAAAATTTTTAATTATCAAATAACAATGCAATTTTGTTTGATTTTCATTTTCTCATTTGATAATTATTTTTATCAATTTTCCATAATTTTAAATCCAATTTTTTTCATTCAATTTAGTACATTTGTAATTTTTCATAAAATTATATTCAAGCTTTATGTTTTATTATCAAGATAAATTTAAAATTTTGTTTTCTGTCACTTATATGATAATATAAGATTTGATTTTTTTACGAAATTTTGTGTTAATATTTTTGATTGTATTTTTTTTTTTTTTTTGATTATACCTTTTATTTTATGAACAAAAAATAAGTGATTTCTATTTAAATAGCATTTAATTTCCTGATTTCACTTTGATCAAGCAATTTTCTAATTTTTTTTTTTAGATTTCAATAAAATGTATTTTTAAAATCTAACCATTCTCTTAATTAAAATTATGGTGGTTTGTTATTATACCTGATATGACATATTACTTTGGTGACATTTGTGTTGGGTAATAATTATTCAAAGTTTTCAACCCTGGCATAGTTCTCCATACAATAGAGCTACTCAGTGCAAGTCTTGGTAATCAATGGATGCAAGGTTTGTGCATAAAACCTTTATCTAATACTTAGTCATTCAATATTCTCATATTAGTTTCTAACTTGTGGCTTTCATCAGTGAGGAGGCTTGGATCTGAGCGCACTGCACCTACATCTTAGGATATAATGCAATCCTTCCAATAGCCACCTTTTACCTATATAGTTATCTATAAAGCTATGAGCCTAAGATAAAAACACAATAATGTTTTTAATCCCAGCTAATTCACTTGTGTAGTCATATTTTATTATAATAGTAGATTTTATTATTACAACTAGATACTCTATATTATTCTTAATAAAAATTTAAAGCTTTAACATAATATTCAAACAGATGTGAATATGTGCACAATTGTTTACATGGTTGAATGTATTTAGATTTTAAAAGATGTAATCAGAAAATGCTTTAAATAGATTTATTATTAGAGTAATAATTGGATTTATTATTAATAGGAATGAGAACTTTAAAATAAATAAAATGAAAATCATTTAGTATTATATTTTAATATTACAAGTAATTTATTTTAAAATGATAACGTATTTATTCTATTTTGCTTTAATCATATAATTAATGTAATGTAATATTACAAAATCATACTATTCTAGATCTTTTAGAATAATGTCATCAAATGTTGGTTTTCACAAATTTTTAAAATTTCAATATATCACTTGCTTCATACTGTTTCTATGTGACTGTGATAGAATATTCCTGTAAAAATCCAAAAAAGTGAAGCATTTTGGATAAAAACTATGATCTCATTGATCAAGGATAAGAACTTATAAATATACTTAGGTGGTAAAAATTGTTTAGTCTTTTACTAAATTGTATGCAGAAGAATTGCATTGGATTTAAATTCCAAATAAGCCAGCTTGGCATCCTGCTTAAAATGATGGCTGGGTAAATAACCAACTAAATAATTGCTTCTTAATGACAAATGTACTTCTACATTATCCTGAATTAAAAAATTAAGGGCCAAAACAGTGTATATCACTTCAATAATGAATTTAAAAGAAAATGAAAACCAATATTTGAATTTTACTACAAAAGTTTTAAGATTACTTCATGGAATGTTATCTTTTATATGAATTGTATATTTATTCACCTTTTCTCTAATTGAGGAATCATTGCTTGAAATTATATTTTTTATAATGACTTAAATCTTTAGATGAATATTATAAAACTAATGTGAACTGATGGACTAAGTAATTGCTTGATTTATGCTTATGAAAACTACTTAAAATTCTAAAATCTAATGCAACCAATGGATTATATATTATTTAATCATATGACTGGCATCTCTAATTATAATCAAATCAGCTATAAAACTGTTAATTTTTTTGTTATTGTAGCAAATTTACACCCATTTTAAAGTTTAAAATGTACCTAAGATGCTGCCCTCTCCAGAATTATTTTACAAATAAAAAATTAATAATATTTAAATTTGAAACTAGAACAATGGGAGAAGGCAGACTTTTGATGGTGCTGATTGATTGTTTCTCATTTTGAACAAAAGGGAGCACTTGTCAACATTTTGACAGCTCCAAGTTCTTTATTTTGATTTTCAAAATGAACATGAATGTTTCAGAGTATTTTTTAAGTATTTTTTTTTACATATTATAATTTATTTTGATAAAATATGCTGAAAATATATTTTGATAAAATATGCTGAAAATATAATTATTTTGGAAGAATAGTTAAGAATTTAGTAAAAATTCTTTACTTTTACATGAATGTAAATTGTGAAAGAAATCAATGATGTATGAAGCATTTTCCAATAGGTTATGAATGTTCTTTTTAGGTTCTCCACTATAGGATATTTTTGTAATTATAAATAGAAATGTATTTTTGAAAAAACTTGTTCACTTTCATAATCTGACAAATTATTACTTTGCTTCTTAGAAAGTGAATTATACATATGCGATTTTTTGCATGCGTTAGTGAAGCTGTAATTATACTATAGTTTAATATGCCTGCCTAGTGCTTTTGAGATTTAGTATTGTAATCTCATATTCATAGCTTTACAAATGAAGACTGTTGTGATTTATTGTACACATATGCAAATGAGCTTGAATTTTTAATTAGTCCATTGTTTGGAGAGAGCAAAGCATGCCTCTCTTCTATTAATGGCACTGAGATCATTTGCTATATAAAAAGCTTCTTTGACTTTTCTTTTGGCATCACTCTTTGTGCAAATTATTTGGGCAGAACTGGGTTCATATACATGGCCTGTAGCTGCTTGGTGATCCCAGAAGATTGATGTTCCTTCATTTTTATTTTTAACCCTGTTGTATGCATACCTGGGTTGGTAAATTCTTGTGTTGATGTTAACCTGAGTCTCACTATAGTAAAATGCCTGGCAGCCTAATTGAGGGCATGCTATTTTATAAGACCACAAAAGACAAATATTTTTACTGCTGATTTTGTAATTGACCAATCAGAAGTTTAGAGCTTTAACTCACTCAACCAACTGGAATTTTTGATGGTACAAAGCATAACCTTTTAATTCTCAGGTTTGATTTTAATCAAATCAAATAAAAATGGAAAATTCTACATTATTGTATTGAATTTATGCTTATTTTAAAGCTTAAAATACACCATAAGATGCTGTGCTCTCTAGAATTATTTTACAAGTAAAAATCAATAATATTTAAATTTAAAGTTTTAACAGTAGGAGAAGATGGACTTTTCAAGGCACTGATTGGTTGTTTCTCATGTTGAACAAAAGTTAGTGCTTGTCAACAATTTTGACAGGTCTAAGTTCTTTGTTTTGATTTTCAAAATGAAAATATATATTTTAGAGTATTTTTTTAGTTTTTTTACATATAAATTATTTTGATAAAATATGCTGAAAATATAATTATTTTAGTAAAGTAGTTAATATTTTAGTAAAAATTCATTACTTTTACATGAACATAAATTGTGAAAGAAATCAATGACATATGCAGCATTTTCTAATAGGTTACAAATGTTTTTTAGCTTCTCCACTACAGAATATTTTTATAATTATAAATAGAAATTTATTTTTAAAAAAACTTTCATTCACTTTCATAATCTAACAAATTATTAATTTACTTTTTACAAATAAAACTAAAATGAATATAATATTAAAAGATGAATATATTTTTACTGCTGATTTTGTGATTGACCAATCAAAAGTTTAGAACTTTAATTCACTCAGCAAGAAAAAGGTTAATATAAATCCTATAAAGTTCAGTTTCCAATCAACATTTTGACAAGCCTATAATCATTTCTTTATATTATTTATGCATTAAATACAGTAGTTAACTCTATAATGAAGGAACATTCATAGATTATAAAATTTTACAAGCATATTTAAAATATTGATGAACATAAATCCATTTATTGGTAGTTGTTTCAATTATTCATAGATTTTGTATAACTGTGGTTGTTATATTATTAAAAAACAATCTTTATTATTATCCACTTCATATAAGGTTTAAGTGTTTTATTAGGATACTCCAACCTTGAACCATCAATGATTGAATAATTGTAAATATTAAAATAATTGCATCTGGATTATTAATCTTAAACATTGTTAAAGTACTATGGATTATAATCTTAAGGATGTATAATCAAGTTGCTCAATTTGTTTAATTTTAATATATTTAAAATTTTTATTATTATGTATAAAAAGTTTGCAAAGAAGAAAGATGAGATAATGCAGATACAGGTAAATATATTATGTTTGTGATTGCAATGTGGTATAAATGTGTGTTATTAATTTGTTGTACCTTTGGAGATTGGTTGCGTTAATTAAAAATAATATTTAATGAAACAGTATTCATTATTTTATGGGTTTTATTGGGCTTTTAATTTAACCTCATATTTTTGTTTATATAATGAAAGGAATCTAAAGTATTTCAATATTTATTAAGATTGCCTATTTTATCTTACTTTAACTAAGGAAGTACCAGACTATGAACATTAGATAGTGTAACTGTCAATATTAATGTGTAATTGAGGCAAACTTATAACAATATCTTGTCATATAATATTTGACATAATATAAGCATATTATTCATATTATGTGAATGCTACCTGATCTGATGATAACAAGATTAGATTAAAATTATTCTTTTGTGAGAATAAAAAATATAAATTGGAGTTATCTCTGTTCTTTGATGAAATGATTTATTTTATGATTCTTATACCATAATAAATGGTTACAATTATATTTGTAAATGAGGCAATAAAACATTCTTGTTTTTGGCTTATTATTGATATTCAAATCTTTAAATTAAATACCATACAACCCATTTCAATGGAATACTTCATTTTGCATCACATATGATGTATCACACAAACAGTTATCATTAATGTAGCAACAATTTGGTAATTATGTTGTTACAATATTATTTATCCTCTTTGATGAGAACTTATTTTTATCATTACATTTATTTTTTTAAATATTTTATATATTTTTATAAGAGTACTAAATTCTACATACAGTAGTGCCATCAAGTGCAAGCTTTCATAATCAATGGATACAGGAAAGTTAGTGCATAAAATTATCATCTAGTCCCTACTCATTCAACATATCCTGACTAGTTTCTAGCTTGTGGCTTTTATCAGGGAGGAGCCTTGGATTTGAGAGCACTACACCTGATCTTAGAATCTAATGCAACACTACAATAGCCACCTTTTTCCTATTTGGTTAACTATAAATCTAGGAGTGCAAGATGAAAACACCATGATGTTTCCAACGAGCTCATTTTCTTTTATAATCATATAGATCTGAACTCACTTCAACATCTATACATTCTGATGTCTTTGATTTTTCAAAAACCATAGTTACTATTATCCTATTGGCAGGATAGGTATAAAACAATCAAAACATCACATGATCACTATTTTATATGGGTAAGCATATGAAATGATCATGTGATGTTTTGATGGTTTTATATACTTTTATTGTTAATAAATTTCATTGTTATATTTTGATAAATTATATGGTCTTTTAGTCATTAATTTGTTAATGATCATCATCTACACACTTCAGTAAATAACATATAGTCTCAAGATTGTTATAACTATTACACATTGTTTACATGAAATGCCATTCTTTATTGTATTTATTTTTACCAATTTATTGTTATAACTATTACACATTGTTTACATAAAATTCCTTTGCTGTTTAGTTATATCAATAATACTTTTTTTTTTTTAATTTCTGACATGAATACTTTTGAGAAATATTAATTATTATATGATATTGAAACACTGAGATAATGTATACATGTAGAAAAGTTACTTATTAATATTCAATCTTACACTTTATGTGCAGAAAAAGATAAATCACCCTGAAATATTTATTTTAACTAATCTTAAATATGAGTAGTGCTAATTTTTGTTAGTCTTAAATTTTCAGCAGCACCACAGTGTATTGTTGTAAAATAAGTAGAAATTGTACTTAGTACCAGAAGATTCTCTCTCACTGTAATACACTTTCATTTTGGCGCATTCTTAATCACACAACTCGTAACCCTTTAATTTCACAATTCTTTCATTTAATCACAATATATATATAAGCCAGAAATGCCTTTAGCTAAAATTATTGTTTTAAAAAACTTAGTTATCACCATCTTGTTTATCTTCTCAAGCCAAATCTTTTTAACTATTGATAAGATTTGAATGGAGACGTTTAATGTTATTTGGAAGTTGATAAAGACTGGCTAAAAAAAATAAGTCACTATTGTGGCATTGTAATAACTTATAATTATTGTTAGTGATGTTGCTTCGATATGTTTGCCATTTCCTTGATATAATTTATTTTGCCTTCTCAGCATTTACATATTTTTGCATAATTAAAATGTACTCACAAAAATAATAAAAGTAAAATAAATAATAAGAGTAAATATTTTTGGTCATTGCCATGTATATCACTTTATTAATGTTTAATTTTTGAATTTGATTTTTTTTTCCTCAAAGTTTTTAACTGTATGGTTTATTAAAGTGATAGAGTGATGAACTTGAGATATAAATTCTCGTATTAATGCTCAAAATATTATTTCTGATATTTGGACATCACATGACTTCCCTAACAACTGATATTATTGATAATTTAAAAATACTGAACTTATTTTTAACCTGAAGTATTGACAATTAGTTTTTAAGTTAAATCACAAATGCATTTACATTACGATTGCATTTGACGTTTAACTCATTAGTAGAAAAAAAAATTAAATTTGCTATATTAAATTTATTCTTGTCTAATAATGTTTATTGATATTTAATTTTTTTTCTTTTATGTATTTTTCTTTTATTCTATTTAAATATTGAATAAATACACCTCCCACCCACCCCAATAGTAATTGAATGTCTTTTGCACGATTTTGGAATAAGTTAATTACTTTGAATATAATAATAGCTTAATATGTATTGTTCTACAACAACAAAGTTATGTAAAATAATATATTCAGAAGTTGATTATAATTTGATTATTAAAAGAACTAAGTTTTTAAATGTAAAATAAAATATTATCAAAACTAATTAGCAGTATTATCAAATGATCTACAAAAAAACTCGCTATAATATTATTTTATGCTTTGAGGTTTACAATAACTAGATTTTGATTTTGTAAAAAAAAGTTATTAAAAATGATTAATTGATAGACAATTTTGCTTATGAAGGATAAATTTAATATAAAGAATTGTTTTTAAAGGCTGTTATTACATTTTTTTTTCTCAAACCACAATAACAGAGTTTAGATATTTGTTGAAAGCAAAGGTTACAGACAGATTCTTTTTCAATATTTGCACGGTTTAAAATAACTGGAGATAACTTCTTTTTCAAAAGAAAATCCTGCCACTGAGGTGGTGATTTTTAATTTGTGATAGTATTATGGAAGTCTCTTGTTGTAAATTCTCTTCTCCAGCACATATTAGCTTAAGAAGAAACACTGTTTGACATAGATTTTGATTAAATGTTGTTTAAAGTTATTACTTTAGTGACTGAATCTTGTATTTCTTGAGGATATCAACAATGGTTGAATAAAATTCTGTTATTAGTTTATTAGTAAACATTGATGAGTATAACTATTGCAATATTGTATTTCACAATGCTTTTTAATAGAAAGAAAAAAAAGAAAAGGTAATTTTAAAACTAAAAAAAATTTTTATTTGGTAATAAAATCTGTCAAGATATTTTGTATTTGTAACTTTGAATGGTTATTTTTATTTATTTTGATAAAAAAAAAAAACTAAATACGCACACACCTACATTCACACACATACATATATATAATATTTTAAAAATGCAATAATGTATCTTCTACTGAATGAAATAAAAGTAATATTACCAATTATAATCAATCATCCTTTTCTTTCTCAGATAACTATAAAAAAATTCAAATGGGGCATAATATTTAGTATCAAAGTTCTGTGTGCCTAAAATATTGTGCAGAAGTCATTTTCTGTAATATTCATTGAACAAATAAGTTAGAAATATTGAAACTTATCCAAGTTAAAATGGTTTAAACTTATAATATTCATTAACTATTTCAATTTCTATCTTATTAGTGCATTTAGTCTATATTTAATAATAAAATAGTACACAACATAGCTTATCATTATATAATTAGGTTTTGGTTTTAAGTAGAGAAACTTCATTGAACAAGAAAATATGTACAAAATTAAAATAATTACAATTTAAAAAAAACAATGATGTAATTATTAATAATGTATTAATATTTACAATAAAAGTATAGCTTTTTTTAATTGCAATGTATTACAACTGGTAAGTAAAATGCCTTAATTTTATATTATTTTTAAAACTGATAGATGTCCCTCTCCAAAAATTCTAAATATGTTTCTATTTTGCAAAATCAAATTAGTTTAAATTTAGTTCATATAGTTTTAATGTTATACTCTCCTCTTTCAGTTTCAGCAATATCTCATACCACTCATAATGTAGACTAATAAAACTTGTAACTATTGGTAAAAATAATAAGTAGAAAATTTATTTCATTAAAATCAAGATTATTAGAATGAATCAATTGTCTATAAAAAAAAAAACAACTGTCAATTGAATTCAATTAAACAAAAATAATTTCATTTCATAGTCTGGCTTCAATTTTTTATACAAATAATTTAGGATTTATTGTAAATAATACTTATAAAAAATCAAATTTAAATAATATATAAATAAAACAAGTTCATATCTTAGGAATAGTATGAGGTATCAATTGTAGTTGGCATATAGAAAAACTGTGATGTAGCTGTTGTAGGTTAAAGAAGATTATTTTTTTCCAAAAAGAACTGCTTATATTGATTAGAAATTTATATCATTGTGGAAATAGTAACCATTAAATAACGACTATAAATAAAGTAAATACATCTTAATCTGGCTCAAGCATATATAAAACATCATATTGGTTTGTTATGTGAAAAAATATTTAAAAAATATCAAGCAGAACAATTGCTGCTTGTGACCAATGACCATATATCTTTTCAAGTATAATACAAAGAGAGTGTTTATAACATTGTGATAAAATTTAAATTATTCATAACAATGCTTTATAAGATTATATTTCTAGTGTGGTGTGATGATTTTATTAGCACACATCTGACTGAAGCAGTTATGAAGTAATGAAATCAGGACAATACAAAATTGATATATCATAAAAGGTCAATTTATTAATGATAGATATCATTTTCATTTATTAGTTTTATATTCTTTAACTCGAAAATATGGCAAAATTTAGTTTTTGATACTTAATCTATTTGACTATTATTATTAATGATTGAGGCAATAACTTATGGAATAACTCAAAGGGTTACTATGCTTGATATTATGTTTAACTAGTTAATATTAGAAATAAAAGTTCAAAATCAACAAATTTTCTACAAAAGAAGATATTATTTATTCTGAAAATTTTGCCTACTTCTTTTTTTTTTAAAATCATATAATATTTTTTAAAAAAGGCTAAGTATTTTTTCTGACTGGTACAGTGAGGCAAAAAGATAGCATTTATGATAATCATTTTGAGATAATAAACTTTATCAAAATTTATTTAAAGAGATGTTGTTTTCTTTGAAAAGATAGTTAAGAGAAAAACAGTCAGAAACTGACTTTAAAATTGATAATAAAAGCATAGAAAAGGTTCACAGTTTTGTCTCATTGAATCATTCATCAGCATATGATCCAACTATCAAGGAAATTTAATTAAGATAAAAATATGGAACACAGTTTGGACATAAAAAACAAGAGATACATTCAGAATAGTGATGATTGATGGGAAACATTTAGAAAAAGAGAGGAAAACCAATATTTCTTTCATTAAATACTGTCAAATAGTTTGAAACTAATTTAGAATATATATATGATTAAAACAGGCAAAACTCTCTATACATATTGTCACTCAGTGCAAGCCAGAGTAATCAATGGATGCCAGAAGGCTTGTGCATAAAATCCCCATCTAGTGCCTGAGTGACAATATGTATAGAGAGTTTTGCCTGTTTTAATAACAGTTAAGAGCAAGCATAAGAAATGGTGATCATGTGATATATATAATAATGTTAAATGTTTATACTTCTATACAGAATGTAATAAAAGTAATGCCACTTATTCGCAACTACGTGTTCAAGTGTATCAGTATTATGAAATAGAGTGGTGGGTCATGTGAAAGTCTGTGCTTATATACCCTATGTATTATAGAGAAGTTTGTTATTTCTCTTCATTAAATACATCTTAGTGCTTTTGAGAACTTATGGCATTCTCATATCCCTAGCAAGATGAACTATAATCATAATGGAGATATGAGTGTAATTTTATATACTTGAATATAACCACACTTATTACAAGGGTAGGGATTTATTTAGAATTTGTTTTAAGGAATTGTTAAAAGATAATTCTTTTGATTGAATTGATTTTATCAATTCACTACTAGATCAATAGTACTTTTGGAAAATAAATGTAAGTCTAAAAAATTAACAATTAAAACTGAAATTAATTTCAAATGTTTGTGCAGAAAATAAGAATATTTAAAACCAAAACAATACAAATATGTAAAATGCATTTAAAAAAATAATTATCAGCTAGAAAATTATAAAGATATACTAATATTTTTAACCATTTAAAAATTTGGATAGCTACTGGTGAAATTATTGATAAAAAAGTTAAAATGAGGGATATATGTAAATGTTTTTTTTTAAATATTCAAACTTCATTTATACTTTTCCAAATACATACAATAATAACATACAAGTTAAAATAAAACAATGTTTCAATGTAGTATTTTTCTCTCTTTTCGGGTGCTAGTGGACTGATCTCTGAGTACAAAGATTGAATTAAGAACTTAAGGTTCAGGAAGAGTAAATTTAATGCTCTAATCAGCTAGGCAATTATGCCAAAGACAATAATTAATAAAAGTTTATTATATAAAAGTTCATGAATGGTTTGGAAATCATTCACAAATTTTCACACTATGTTGATTAGGTTGAAGTTATTTGTGATTATCACATTAACAGCTTTTATTATTTTTTCTCTCTACAGAATATTTTGGTATTGTTCCCAATTAAACTTATGTTTAGTAATAAATCTATTTTTCCATTTTTGTCATTCTGCTTTTTAGTCATTTTTTAATATGACAACTAATTTCACTGATGTATGCCTTATATTCATGCAGGATTTTACAGATGAATTTCTAGTTTTTCAACATTTAAAGTTTAGAATTTGTAGAAATTAGAATTTCTCACACTATGAAAGAGCTTTGGAAAGATATTTTAAAATTGTATTGATAGTATATTTTTTTAAAACTTATTTGAAATGCCTGGAATATATAGATAAAATTATCTATCCTTTTTTTTTTGTTCTTTGTTTGATTTTTAATTGTTTTTTTAAGAGAGTTTGTTTATGTTTCTTTTTCAAGTCACTGGTTTTTCAACTTTTTTCTCTGTTTTATAGTGACAGTATAGCTCCATTGATTGTGTTTCTTTAATGACTGCATGTACTTGGTACTTTTCTGCACTTGTGACTTTTCTGTAAATAATTGTTTTTAATTTTCCATGAGTTATAATGCTAATTTTTGTTCTTGGTCTAATTCTATTGTGAATTTAATTAAGGAAGATATGTTGCTGTTGTTGAGCATCCAAAATATTTATAATCATGACTCACCATATTGTAATTCAATGAATGTACTATTGACATAGTAAACCCAAACTTTTGATTGATTGGGTTAAAGAACATAAAATAATAATAATAATAGAGAAAAAGATAGATGTATTTAAACTGGCAGGCCATGCATATACCAATGAACATAATTTTTATTAATAAATATAAAAATATCAGGCAGAAAATACAAATAAAAAGTAAAGTAGTTCCTCTCGTGATAATGAAAAAACTCTTAAGCCAACTTAGTGTAGTAATCTATAATGTTTGGAAACCACTTATTAATCTTATTCTCATATTAAAAATGGAAAAATAATAAGAATTCACAGAGATAAATATTGAGACACTCACTGAAAAGATGATCACTTAATTAATTAAATCAATATCAGTAAACATAGTTAAATTGTCTAATGTTTAAACTAGATAAATTAGTTTACACACATAACATACATGTATAATAAAATCACCAATGTATCCATATTATTAATATCTCAGTTTTTAAACGTTTTTTTCCTAGTAAACAATTAATAGAAAATAAATGTATAGGAAGATTAAGTATTTGTTTGGATGCATGTACAAAAGTAAAAGATAGCAGCATAAATTGCAATCAAAGTAACATTTAAAATAAGAAAATGGGTTTACATATTGAAGTGCAGCACAGACATCAATGTTAGCTGTATAAAGAGCTGTTATTTTTTTTAATTTATTGTATGGAAATAAGACTTGGAAATTCTATTAATGTCATATAAAGGCAATAGAAAAGTTTTATTTAGGTTGCTTTATAAAATTTTAAAAATACAATGATAAAATCATAAGATCATCAATGTTTTACAATTTGCTAATTGTAGAATTATAGAATCTACTATAAAATTGCATCTTTACTGCATTGTACATATAAAACAATTGAACACTATAAAACTTCCAATACTCTGGTGAATTTGAACTTGATTTCTATAAGAGATATATATGCCAATTACATTATAAGAATTATCTCAAAGACATATTTAAGAAGCGCAATGTTTTTATTGGGAAAATATGATAAAGAATATAAAATATTGAAGAGTTACAATTAGATATGGTTTCAAAGTATTTTAGAAAAAACGTTTTCTACAAAAGAAAACAAAACTGAATCATAAAATATCAATAAACAGAATAATGTACCAAATTATTTTATATATGAATACATTTTTGATTCACAGATTGGTTTGTATAATCACAATAAAATTAATCTCCACTGTATTATTTTTTTATTATTATTATCTTTTCTTACTATCAGCTGGAATAGTAATATTTATAAATGGTTGCTGATAAATCTGAATTATAAAACTGTAATAATAAATTAATGGTCAGCATATCAATAAAATAAATTTATTGTATATTTTATTTATTTGATTGGATATATTATGTTAAATTATTATGTTTTTATTTATTATAAATTACAAACGTTTATAAAGAATTGATAAAATATTTTATTGCTAATATTCCAATATAGAAAAGAAAGGTTTCAAAGTTTTAATTTAAAAAAGAAAAGAAAATTGGAATTGTGGGGGAAGGGATAACATTAATGAGATGTTAGAGTGATGTATAATTTGATATTCTTTTAAAATATGGTTGGTTAAGTAATTAGTACAACAAAAGGAAGGTCCTTCTCTCATCAACCAAATCTCCACAAACAATATCTAAGAATTACAAAAGAAGATTATCTTCTCCATAATAATAATTTACTCTACTGTACATATTAATTATATATAAACATAATCATCTTAATTACAAATCAAAAAAATCATTTCATTAAAACACTATTGAATTGTATGAACAAATAGAGGTACACACATACATAAAATAAAATTTTATAAAGAAATATAGAATAAAATAATAAATCTGACATTACAACACAAAATAGTTTAGAGTAAGTAATTACATTTAAGTTTACATTTTACTGAAGGATTTAAAACAAACAGTTCTTATATTTTGTGTGCATGCATGTATTTAGATTTAGAAAAATTGATTTAGTTTGATTAATTTAAAAGAATGTTTATTTGATAGCATAATTAAATTATTAAAAAGTCAATTTAAAATTAATTAAGATAAACATCTGAGAATTTTTAAAGTTTTATGATTTATTTGTTTTAAATTAATGATTATAAAATTATTTTACACTGGAAACAATATGAAGCAATTGAAAAATATGAAATTATTTTTATTTTTCTCTTCATTTTGAATGGAATCCATTTAATTCAAAAATCAGACACTATCTATTGTCTGCATTTTAGTAATGTTGACAATTTTTCCAAATTTTTCTGGAAAAATAAGGAAACATTAGTTCATAGTGAGAAATATAATACAATCCAGACATTAGCTCACTGAAAAGTATAAATACTATGCTCAGAAAAACCAGCTTGTCTTCACAAAATTACTAATACATTCAAAACCTAAGCAAGTTAAAACTTTAAAATAACCATTTTGATTGCCTTCATCATCATAGTCAAGTAGACTAACCCAATCTAGGCAATTTGCCTTAATTTGGCAAAAATGTCTTTTCATCAGACTAGGAAAAAAACATACAAGAAACATATTTCAAGAAAATCTCATTTATTGCAATCAACTGTTAATGGAAACTTGATAAATTTACTCATGAATATATCTAACAACTTCAATTAAATTACTGGTCTTTTCATTTTAAAGTAATGGTAAAATAACTGATAACTTTATAAAATTATATCTAACAATTTCAATCAAGTTACTCTGGGTTTACTTAAAATAAAGATGAAACAACTCTTCTTAAAAAAAAGTGTAAATATTTTGTCTCAATATTATGGATTATTTTATTATGAATTATTGAAGAAAAAATACATTAAGTAATAAGTTTCAACTCAGATATACCATAATAAACTTTGTTGTTTGGTTAAATGTTGAACTTTAATTAAAATCAATGGAGTCAATATGTTTTTGAATTGTAAATTGTTTGCTTGTTCATATATAATATAAATGACCTGAACTAGTTAGAAGCATGGATTAAATATAAATAAATTAATTGATTAATAAAATACTTCAAATGAAAAAAGCTCTGAATGTTAATTCATTGGATGTAAAGTTATATCTTTTCAAACTGATTAAATTGCTTTGTATAATAAACTAGCATTTGCTTCCAGTGCTTGAAGAAATGGATAATGAATTATTAATGCCAAATAGTTTAATATCACTACTGAATTATAGAATATAAATGCATGTATCAAATATTGTAAGTCAAATTTATCATCAAGCTCAAAAATGGATTGTGTTAAATATAACCCACATTAGATTAACAAATTTTCTTAAAAAAGAATTTTGTTAATCTCTATATTGCATTCCAGTAATGATTAAATTACCAAAGAAGATTAATTATGCTTCATGTCATCATTGATGCTTTTATTATAATGTTTCCATGAATTCTTAAAACATTGAAATATTACAAAATTATAGATATTTCCTTGGAATAAATTTAAATCATTTTAATCATTAGAGTATAATTGATGGATTACTTAGGTAAACTTTAGTATAATTTCTTCTTATTTAGTTAATTATTATTAGCAGTAATAGTTATAAATAAGAAGTTGCTTCTCAGAGCATGCACTTTAAAATCTCTTGCACTCTCTAACTTTAAAAACATAAATGTATGCTTATTCTTAGAGTTTATATCTATATAAACCAGTCATTAGGTACCTGAATTATAATTTATCAATTGAATTGTATAAACCTATTAGACCTACCATAGGAGATACAATCTAATTTTTAGCCACTTGCAATTAAATACCCAATGTTATAAATAAGGGGCAATACCTCAGAGCATTTACTTTAAAGTTGATGCTCATGAGAGAGTACAAAGAGATTTTAAAGTACGTGCTCTGATGGGTTACTCTTTATTTATAAGATTACATATGAATGTACACTATATAAAAAACAGATTATATTATTATTAGTGTAATAAAGAAATATAAAAGTTCTCCAGATATTGTTATATGAAAGTACAGGTAACAGTTTTATTAATCTTTTTATTTGTGATATTGGATATGATTCAATATCTGATTTGCATTAGAACTACATTAGATTAATATAACTAATTTTTAAATTTATATAAAAGTTTATGGTATTACATTTATTATATGTTTTATGGGTTCTTAAGTACATCGTACAAATTGTCACACCCTACCCAACTCCCTACCCCCCCAGGAGTGGGACAAATCTAGGAAATGAGGCAATTTGGCAGACATCAGATGAAAGTCTCATACCTTGTGAGAGCTTGCAAGAGTAAAAAAATGGATGCTGAAAAACAGACTACTTCCAAACTATCGCTATTGCTGAATACTGAAGCATGTGCTGTGACCTTCCTGCAGAAGAAATGAGTTCTACCAACAGAGAAGACCTGGGTCTATGGGGGGAAGATGGTTATAAGGAAATGCAGAACATATGACATAGAATGCAAATCGAGTTTGTACCATCGAAGGTGTTCTGTTCACAATGACACCTGGTTTGACGGATGCAAAATATACCCACCTGGCAGAGTTTATGTAGTGACTGAAAAAGTACCAAGACCTGTTCTGTGACATCCTAGAAAAAATGTGTCTGCACCAGTGAGAAAAGTAGGAGTTGTTTTCTTTTTTCTCATTTTATTTGATGCTTTATTCTATTTGTTGTTGTTATGAGGCATTGTTTTAAAACCAAAAATAAAACTACAGTTGAACCAATAAAAGAAACATTAGCCAAAAAATAAAACATTTGTACAAGGGGGGGGGGGATATTGTTATTCTTTTCAAATATATTCAATTAGTTAAAAATAAATAAATAAATAAAATAATGTAATTTTAAAGCATCATATGTGTATTGTTTATTTGCTTAATTATTAAGAAAATGTAATGGCTTAGTAACATTATATTATGTATTTTGTTATAGAAACAACACCATCAAGCAGAATGGATAGTCAAATGTTTCAGTACCTGAAATAATTAAAATAAAGCTGTATTATTATTTTAGATATCATGTAAGAATCAGGAGGGCTAGCTATCGAGTTTAGATGAAATAGTAATGGCAAATTTTAGTTTCTACTTAAATAAAGAAAATTATGTGCTTAAAGTAATGAATGAGATATAAGCCATTACAGCAGAAAAAGGCATCTTTTTAGAAAATTAAAATATTAATAAATAAATTTGTAATAGCCTGAGTTGTAAAAATAATAGCAAAAAGAATACATATCTTATTGTTGTGTCCTATGAGCAGCATGTAAATAATTGACAAAGGCTGAATTGGGATGGTAAGGTAGTAGTTTAATTTAAATATATAAGATCATATTTACATATATACATAGCCTATTTAAGGCATATTAAAATAATAAAAGGTCATGGTGATCTGCATATAATAACCCTAATCCTGCTTTGTGACTTAGAGAAGCAGGAATGTCTGAATTACATTAATACCAGAACCCACTGACCAAGCTCTGGGGGTTTATATACGCCTCAAGACTGCTGGAGTTTTTGCATACCTTACCATATATGAAGTTTTTACATACACAGTATTTTTGATATTCCTCACCATATATGGCATTTTATATAGTTTTCTGACCTTATAAAATCAGCTATGCAACTCTATGACCTAACAACATTGCTATTTAATGATCATTACATTGCCATATTTATGGTTACCATTATTTATATAATATAATTGTTTACACGTGATTGTTATACATAATTACTGTACAAAGTTATTATTTTATTCTACATATTCATTATACATTTATTATTGTACAAAGTTATTATTTTTATTCTACATATTCATTATATATTTATTATTGTACAACACACACATGTATATACCTTTCTTGACCTTGAACAGTGGTCACTTCTTCACTTCTTTTGACCATTGAGGGCACCACTATGTCCTAGAAAATTTAATTTACAGTGACAAAGAATGCCATATGCCTGCAGAACAGCTTATGATAAATCATGTTCAAGATTATCAAGGTTGACATAAATACAAGACAATAGAAAAGTAGAACAAGAGAAGATTATGATTATGCATAATCTTAAATAGAAGAAAACAAAATCTCCAATCTAGAAAAAAAAGAACAATATACTTGATAAACCACCAGCCAAAAGATTTGCAGTCTGCAGGAAACACAAACTAAGCTTAGCTAATTTAGTATCAATGTAACATAAAGAGAACAGGTGAGTTAAAAAAAATTATAAATGTCTGCTAAAGCATTTATTAAGGGTTAATGCTATAAAAAGAGACACAAAGCATATAAACTACAAACTTGCAATACACTCTCAGATAAATAAATTTAAAAATAAATAAATATGGAGTCTTAAAACTAAGACTTCACTACACACAATAATAAGAAAAATGTGGAAAATAATTTAAAATATTAAAGGAATATTTAAAACTTATAACAAATACAGGTTTCTTTTAAGATTAAGCAGAGACTTGACAGGGATTTAAACTCTGGTTAGAAAATGAAAATGTTCTACCTTGAGGCATAAGGATAGGTTCAGTGGATGTCAGCAGTGCACACAGTTTATTTCACTTGAAAGTTCTTATCAAGATTTTGGTTTCTATTTATTTCAGGAGGCTAGAGGAAATCCTAGGAATCAGTTCTCAAGGCTTTTATGACATGATATTGAAGGAACAACTTGGGATCCAGGTCCATCTTTGGGTTGGTTTAGCATGGCATGTTGTAGATAAGATTCATCCTGGTATGAAGTTTTGGCATTCTGCAAGGATGGTCTTATTTAGAAAATGAAGACTAATATAATTTCAGCAGAATTTTTTAATGGCAAACAGCAAAAGGTAATATTAGTAATGGTGAACTCCAGTCATGGATAGAAATCATTTAAAAATCTGGCAGCACATCAATTTGAATCAGGATCACAATTAGCATACAAAGTTGAATGAATATATGTCACAAGAAGAATGAAAGTGAATAGCTGAATAACTAACTACTCAATGTGCAGAATAAAATGAATAGCCGAATAATAATCTGAAATCCCTGAGTTATTTATATGCATTCTTATCTCCCACATCATCTTTAAGTAGCAGATTTTCCCCAGGTTAAATCTCTATCACAGACTCAATCTTTATTAAAAATCTGACCAGGGCTCTTATTCAAAATTAATTAAAGAAAAGTAAATGCAAAATTAAGTCTCAGTTTTTAAAAATAAATTAAAATCAACACAATAAAAGAAACAAAACTTTTTAAAATTAAAATGCTTGTTCAAAAAAAAGGATTAAAACTTTTAAAATTAGAATGCTTTTTCCCAAAAGATTAAAAATTTTCTTGTCTTTAAAATACTTTGATAAAAAAACAAATGACAAAAGAAAACTATTTTAAACTAAGATCTATTGAAAATAAAATCACATAATTTTAAAATATAATCAAGTATGTGTTGTTGCATGTACTCTTAACCTTTCCATAGTTTTTTCTAAAAAAAGGTGCAAATTGTACATTTTTACAATTACAGATATATGCTATCACGTAACTCAAAATATATGAAAAAGAAATGCTAATATTATTTATTGAATTATAAATATATATAAATCAAAATTTTTGGATCATATACATTCTAAAATGTAAATTATATTTTATATGAAAGAAAACCATACTTATATATCTTTTGTCCCAAAAACCTGATAGATATAATGAGAGGTGAAAAATGAATATATATATATGCTATCACTTGACTCAAAATATATGAAAAAGAAATGCTGTTTATTTTATTTATTGAAAATACATTATTATAAATATATATATATAAATCAAGTTTTGATTTATATACTTTCTAAAACCTAAAATATTTTGTAAAAAAATATAATAGATATTCAAAAATTTATAGATAAGCAAACATCTCATAATATTGAAAAAAAAATTTTTTTCTACGATAAAATTGTAATGTTGAAAATTTTCAGTAGACAAAACAACGTTGTATATTTTCAAAATGTACATTATTTTCATAGAAATATTTTTTAAAAAAGAAAAATAAATCATAAATAATTATTATAACTTACCAATTGAAAGAATAATGCAAATTATTAAAAAAAATTGAAAATTATTTTGCAGATAGCACAGATGAATGTTTTCCTCTAATATAAAAAAAGTGAATATGGGGTTACAAATTACCATCCATGGAATAATGAATAAATCATTAATTATAACTGCCATCTATGTGAAACTTTACAAACTAATACCTGAATCATATACACATGTGCTAAAATTGAAAATATTCGGACAAATCTGCTAACAGTTGTAAAAGGAAATTCAAAATGCGATATTGCGTTGAGTACTAATGCCACAGGTGGTGCTTTATCTGTGAATTCGTGTCTAATTCCAGCAAAGAGTTAATACATTAAAAGAAATAATATACCTAACTTTTAAGTAGTTTTCTTTTAAAACTTTATAAAAATAAAAGTTAGTATTTAGTTTTACGATGGAACTTTTGAAGTGGATAAAGCATCTGGCTCACCTGCCCCATCATGCCATGAAAAAAAAGCATCTTTTTCTATTTTTTCTTTTGTTAAATCATTAAACATTTAAAAAACCCCTTTGGAAACACACCTTAACATTTTCCCTGTGTTCTGTATACTATAACATTTTACTTTCTTGATGTATCTTTCTCCATTCTCATAATCAGGTAACAAATCCTTTTTATTATTTTTTATTTTTGAAAATCCATCCAATTACTCTAAATCTGCTCTCTGTCAGGCAGCTCTTTCTTTCTTTTAATTAGTTCTCTAATATAGGATACCCCCTTCTGTCTTTTTCTTGCTTATAATTTTTTTCTCTAGTTCCCTTCATGTTCTGTTTTATTTTCTACCTTGTACATCTTAAGACTTTTTTGCCGGACTAAACACATTTCTACAGTCTTTTGTAATGTTTTGAATAAGGTAGTTCTATAAACAGCTTCTATTTCTGTATTAAGATCACATTCCTTAATCTTTTTCCTAACTCTCTTTGTTGTAAATCCAAGTTCAAAATGAACAGTTACCCTAGTCAACTCCTTTTAGTCTCTTGTAGAAACTCTTTTACAATATGTTCTGTCTTTAACTTATATCTTCATTTTATCTCCTGATCTACATTTTCTAATTTTCCTACCACACTATCTATCTGTGTCCAATCTCTGCTTAGTTCTATCTTTATTTCCACCATATCTGTTCTAACATTGTCTTGTTTTAATTCATCTTTCATTTCTTTCATACCTTACTTTGCTATCTCAATTTCCTGAATTCCTTTACTCAAATCTCTTTCTATGTTTTCTATAGATCCTGATTCTTCTCTACTTTTTCCATTACTTCTCATCTTATATCCTTCATTTTTTTATCATTGTCTGCTGGCTGTGTTTCATTTTCAGTAATGTGTTTTATTTCTTTTTTTTCTTGACACATTTCTTTCATTATATCCATCATCATCTTCATCATCATCTGGATCTCTGATATGCCTTTTTCTTTTTCAACTACTACCATTTTCGAAATAAGATTAAACTCCATTCTATATAACTTTTATTCTCACTTTTACCAAAAATATAAATTCTTAATATTTATTTATTTTACTCTTTTCCTTTTGTTAAAAAAAAATGCAAAAGAAAAATGCTATTTCATCGTTTATTTAATTTTATCATATTAAAAAGACTAACCTCTTACACCAAACTGTCTAACAATACACTCCACAACTAGCACAAACTGATCCCCACTACTTAAATCTTGCCTCCTACACCTGAAATATTTCTCAATTATTTGAATAAAATCTCACATGGGCTTTAAATTTGAAGCCCTAAGTAGGAAGCATTAAAATTTTACTAGTTATGTACCAGTCACTTCTTCACTTTCTTTGGTCACCGAGGGTGCCACTAGGTCCCTAATGACCTAGAAAAATTAATTTATGATGATCAAAAGTTAATAATGATGATGAATGTGACCAGCTAGACCCAGGGAGAGAAAGAGATCTATAATATTGTTCAGACAATTGGGAAAAGAACACAAAGACAAATGTCAACCAAAATAAGTTTAAATAATTCCATAATTTATTAAATTTATAATAATAAATCACAGGTACACAAAATATAAAAGTTTGATCTAAATTTCTACAGTGTATTTACTAGAGAATGTACAAGAGTATTAAAAGCATTAAATACCCTGGCAGATAAGTTTGTTTTCTCACCTATGATTTAAAGAGGGATTTATAAAACTAATTCCAGTTTCCTATTTAGAGATATCAAAAATAAAACAGTCTTGCAAGAAATACAATGAATCAGTGTAGGTGCTTTCCTTGGCCCAGAGTAAGGCATCAGGACCAAGAATGTCATATGTCTGCAGAACAGCTCATGATAAATCACATTCAAGATTATTAAGGTTGACCCAAATACAAAACAAAAAAATAGAACAAGAGAAGATTGCCATTATGCGTAATCTTAAATAGAGGAAAACAAAAACTCTGATTTAGGAAAAACAGAACAATATACTTGATAAACTGCCAGCCAAAAGATTTGCAGACTGCAGGAAATGTAAACTAAATTTAGCTAATTTAATTACAGTATAAAAAAGGAGCCAGTTGAGTTAAAAGAAAATTATAAATGACTGCCAGAGCATTTATTAAGGGTTATTACTATAAAAAGAGAAAATGAAGCATATAAACTAGAAACTCACAATACACTTTAGGATAAATACATTTAAAAAAATAAATATGGAGTCTTAAAGTAAGACTCCACTATATATACTAAGAAAAATGTGTAAAATGATTTAAAATATTAAAGGAATATTTAAAACTTATAACAAATACAGGTTTCCTTTAAGATTAAGCTGAGACTTTAACAGAGATTTAAACCTTGGTTAGAAAATGAAAACATTTTACCTCAAGGCATAAGGTTAGGTTCAACAGATGCCTTTCAGCAGCACTCACAGTTTATTTTATTTGAAAATACCTCCGAATATTTTGTTTTCCATTTACATGTTCTGGAGGCAATCCTAGGAATCAGTTCTTGTTCAGGATTTTATAACATGATATTGAGGAAACAACTTGGGATCCAGGGATCATCTTTGGGTTGGTTTAGGATGGCATGTTAGAGATAAGATTCAACATGGCATGTAGTTTTGGCATTCTGCAGGGATATTATTTAGAAATTGTAAGACAGTAATATAATTTCAGCAGAATTTCCTAATTGGTGAGTAGCAAAAGGGAATATAAGCAATGGTGATAACAAGATGTGGACAGAAATCTTTTACAAATCTGGCAGCATAGCAATTTGAATCAGAATCAGAAGTAGCATACAAAATTGTTTTCTTAGCTGTAAGTCAGGCCACATAAACAGTATTTGTATGTGTTCTTGGCTAGATAGAATGTCATCAAGTGACCATGCCCGCTATGTAATTAGTATTTTATTTAAAAATAAAACTTACTTTGAAACTATTGCTTCATAAATACAGTAATTTTGCTTATGATGAAATTAAATTTATCAATGATATTTTACAAAGTTTAAATATCTTATTCACTTTAAAGTATTGGTAGAGCAGTTGACTGTGGAATGAGAGTCTTAGGATCAATTCCAATGCTTTGTTGTGCAATGTTTTTCTCTTTTTTTATTATTCCATATTATCTTTTTACATGTTTTACTAAATAGCTTTTCCTATTTTTAATAATGATGTTATCTTTTTCATATGCTGTATTAGCTTTTTACATATTTTACTAAATTTCCTTGGATGTGTTCTTTAAGTAAAACTCATAAATGATCTATAATACACAGTACAGTCTAAATCTAAGGAAAGCAAATGAATAAAAAGCATAATTTTTAAAAAGATATTATTGCATACCAAAATATTTAATTCTTAACAAATTTCATGGTAATGATATTATTTAATGTAAATCCTTACATGACTGCATTATTGACCAAGTCTAAAACTATATCTAGTGGAACAAATTAAGTGTTTAATTTTTTTTTTAGTTATCCAACATAACACCTATGAATAAACAAAAAAGGTCAAGACATTTTAATTTCATATAAAAAAGAATTGAATAAACAATCTAAATATTAAAATTTTAAACTTTTTTCTTAAATAAATACTGTTTAAATCCCCAATTGTTGAACTATATACAAAAGTATAATATATGTATAACAGGACTGAGTTATTAATAAGTGTTAAAAAATAAAATAATATAGTAGTGTAAATATTTTATTATTGAATGAAAACAAATGAAACTATTTTTGCTAATAGAAAATAGTATATACAAGCGCTTTAACATGCTAGGTGAAGAAGTTGTTAGTGGTAACAAAACAATCAAAGTAAATTAATGTGGACCTAGCACTTTCAAGGTTTTGTCCCTCATATTCATGGCCAAAACAGATTTTAAATCATTGTTGTGATATTGATAAATGATAATGTATGTAAATGCATATGTAAAATAACTTATTCATTTTTTGGAGATAGTGAAACACGTGTCATGTATATTGATCATGTTGTCGTTGATGATTAAATACATTTCATCAATGATAACAACATAATCAATAGATGTGACACATGTTTTGCTATCTCCAGAAAATAGACAAGTTAATTTACATATGCATTTACATACATTACCGTTTATTAATATCACAATGATTTAAAATATGTTTTGGCCATGAACATGAGGGACAAAACCTCAAAAGCGTTAGGCCTGCATTAATTTATTTCGATTGTTTTGTTACCACTAACAGGTTCTTCACACAGCATATTAAAGTGCTTGTATATACTATTATGTTTTTTGGAGAAGTATACTAAATTATTTTTACAGACGTTAATAAAAAATGTAAACAAGTTTTGTATGGGAGAGAGCCTGAATTAAAAGTAATGAATGGATTTTTAAAACAAAGAACTTTTTAACAATATGATAATAGGATGTAAGAGCTGTCTTATTTTTAATTGAACTAGTTTGGTGGTCATACTGAAATATAAAAATTATATTACTAAACAATGTAAGTATAAACATTTAAAATATCAAATTATATATATATAATAAATTATAGTTATTAATAATGGAATAACATTCACATAAAAATTTAAATAATAGCATAAATATGTTATTATTAAAGTTTTATAACTTTGTTAATAAATAACTTGGATGAATTTATATATGAGAGATTTTGAAACAAACAAGAATTATTGTTAACTATTTTTTAACAAATTCTTGACATTGCTGATTAAAGTTGATCTAAATATTGGTAAAGAAATTTTATTGGGGAAAAAAATATTGGTAAAGAAAGTTAAGAGCTACATCAGCTTTTACAACTATTGTATTTCAGAAAGATGGAGCTCAAAATCAAAACATACTTCAGGCTATAAATAATATTTATAAGATAAGTAAACCAAATGTTTTCATGGCTGTGTGAAGTGGTGGGAAAGTTTTTTCAAATATGAAAAAATTTGATATTTTAAAAAATTATCTTATTTGTAGATATTTTCTATCTCTACTAGCAATTTTGCAGGGTTGTCCAAATAATATGAAAACTTTTAAAAGAAAAGAATTTCAAATTTACTAAATAAATATTTGATTATTGTTTCAAAAATTATTTTTTAAGCATGGATCATGTAAATAAAAAATGTGATTGTTTCTGATTCTCCCAGACATAGTTTGCATATATCTTCAGTGTTAGTGCAATTTCTTTTATCTCTGTAGAAATAAAGGGTGGGAAATGTGTCAAGATTTAGTTTTAGGAAAAAGTCATAGTATTTTGGTTCTAATGACCAGTATTTGAATTTTTTAATAAACTGCTTATTGGTTGTGTCTAAAAAGAGTTTCCCCTAAATATTTAAAAATAAAATTTACAACATATACACACTTGTCATTTAAAAAAGGTATCTATGCATAAATTCAACCCAGCACATTTATACTATTCTCATTATGGAGTACCAGATGTACATTTATGTACAGTTCAAACACAAGAAGATAGTCTAATACATTTGGAAACAAAATGGATGTTATACACATAAGGGGTGAATAAATTTCACCAACTAACATTTATTTAGACACATAGTCACTAATGTGACTTCACTTAAATTTATGACATAACTCACTTTTATAAAATGATAACTTATGCAATGATGTACATAGAAAGATGTAAAGCCTATGCAGCAGCAAGAAAATACTAAGCAGCTTTCAAGATTGTATTTTTTTTCTGTTACACATAGATTTGTAATTTTTCTCATCTTTAGTATGGGATAAAAATACAGAGTATATAATGTAAACCATATATATTCCTTTATTTAAAATCCCATAGTCTTTTCTTACTCTATTCTAGATATGTAGTACTAACTTCTATTTTGTAAACATATACTTCAATAAAGCCTTTTGAAACTAAAAAATATTTTTTTTAAATCTTCATTTTCTTTTAGTATGTGTTTTAATCTTCTAATTTATTCTAAAGAAATAAATGAATAAAATATGTGTTATTTACCAAACATGTTAAATGACTAAAGCCATATTTTCAAGCTCTTCTTGTACAAGCACTGGGAAAAATTATCTTTTAATTCATAAATTTTATTTCATCGAATGAAGGGGGTGAGCTAAAATTTATCTTGCAAAAGTGTCTTTTGCCCATGTGGTGGCACTGGTAATGGAGATACTTTTAAAAATCACAATAATATTGAAGAAAAATTGAATGGTGATTGTTTCAATTTAAAGTATATTTTAAGTAAAATGTAAACTTGCCAAATTTTGTAAGTCAATTATGGAAATGTTTTCCTTATTTGGCTGCAAAGTTGAAAATGTACACAACATTAATTACTTCAATAAATTTGAAAGTAGGAAGAAATTTTTCAAATTTTCAATTTCACTTGATAATAGTGAATTAAAAAATTATACTGATTTTTTTGTTTCATGTATAAAAAATATTTCACAATATTTGACATGTGATAAGCAATAAATTGTCAAAATAAAGTAAAAAAGCATGCTAAATATGTCAAACAATTGTTATGACATTTATGAAATATATATATATGATTCACCTTATTAGTTATGTACAATTTTTATGCTAATTTTGTCATCATTTTAAAGTAAATAACTTAAATAAATGCTGCACTTTCTCTGTTTTTAGTATGCTATAGTTTACATGTTTTGTTTTTGTTATTATATTTTAGGATCTTATATTATTTTAATTCAAGTCATCATTTCATGAAAATGTATCGCTATATATAGATAAAACAGTTAATAAGTGCATAAAATAAATTGCAAAATTAATTATATATTTAGAGTATATGTAAAAAGCAGCTCCTTACCTTTTATTTTTAATCTTTTTTAAATTCTCAGTGGGAGGAGGAGGGAAATTAGATTTGACCAATGTTTGGTAAACAAAATGATGTTTAGAGAAGTAGTTTGTTTATATTGGCTTATAAATCATTGATAAAAGATTATCAGGCTTGAAATTATCTCAGAAAAAGATAAACATATTTATAATCAAACGTGGCATCTTTTTTTTTTTATAAATGGAGAAAAATCAATTGCTCTCAAGTGTAAAAAAATTCATGATGCTATCTTGAAAACTCAAGACAGTGTCATAAAATATTGGACAGCAACAAATATTTGTGCATTTGTCATTTTATTAAGTTAGAGGTTGATGAGAATCTTACTAATATAAAAGCAGTCGGAGGTTTATCGAGTGTTTCCTGATATAAAAAAAGATTAAAAGGTTTTATTATAGTGGGTTTTTTTTAAAGATTATTATATAAATAATACGAAATTAACAAAATATTTGATAACCTATATAGCATTTTAAAAATACATTAAAAATATTTAAAAATTATAACCGAAAAAAAAAAAAAAAATCAATCGAAATTAAAGTATTTAAATATTTAAGAAAGGAATGATAATCCAAAATCAAAAATTAAAAAGAGAAATCAAATATCAATGAAAAAAAATAAACAAGCTATATTTTAAAAACATAAATCAATTTTTATATTAAATTTATTCAGTCATTATCACGCTAGTTCTTATAGTAGTTTTATTTCCTTTTGTTGCCAATAAGATATTTTGTCTATACTAATACGATTTACTGTTTCGTAATATTAATAGAAATACCACTTTTTGTTATTATACTTATAAACTTCAAGTAGTTACAAAGATGGCTAGACCTTTGATATTTTTTTTAATAAGTAAAAAAATTTAAACGTGTTTTTTAAAAATGTAGTATCTTAAAATGATCTTCTGATCCCTACATTACTAAATTTTGTTTACTGTATCTCATCCGTTTATTTCACATATGGACCCTACCAATGTTTCTTTATAAGTTCTAGTTTAAGATTTCACTTGTTCATCATTTGTTTTTCTTCCAACAATATGTTTAGAGTACCTTCACTTCAGCCTTTAAATTTTTCAATGATAAAAGTAATCCATTTCCTTTTCTTTCACTCATGCTATGATGCAGATTTTTACATCACAAATTATTCCAATGTAGTTGATATATTTGAAATTATTGTGATTATAGTGCTTTCTTAAGTATGCTTTTGTCTGCTGAGAAACTCTCTTTAACAAGATAAAGTCTAAGAATATCTTACACACAAAACTGCTGCTGATTTAATATATGCGAATAAGAGTATACTATTCAATTACCATTTTTAAGAATCATATTGATTAAATATATTATTTAGGTTTAAAATATCTTTACTATATAATTCAAATTAGTTATTTCAGGTATCATAACAGTTACACATATAATAATTATTAATCTAAATCAGTATAATAATTAACTAAAATCTATATGTAATTTTAAACAAAGTCAAAACTCTCCATACAGTAGTGCCACCCTGTGCCAACCAGAGAAATCAATGGATGCCAGAAGGCTTGTGCATAAAATCCCTATCTAGTGCCTACTCATCCAATATCCCCAGACTAGTTTCTGGCTTGTGGCCATCATCAGTGAGGAGCCTTGGATCTGAGAGCACTGCACCTAGATCTTAGGATCTAATGCAACCCTCCAGCAACCATCTTTTATCTCTACTTAACTACAAAATGATGAGTCTTAAATTGAAAACACTATAATATTTTCAATTCAAGCTCATTAGTCTCTATAGTCATATAGGTCTGAACTTAGTTCAGTACACATACATTTTGGTGACTTTTGGTTATTTAATAACTATAGCCACCACTATCCTATTAGGCAGTATTGGTTTTAAGCCAATAAACATCACATGATTACCATATCTTATGCTTGCTTATAACTGTTATTAAAACAGTCAAAACTCTATATGTATTTCCACTCAGTGCAATATGTATAGTGTTTTGCCTGTTTTAATAACCGTTATAAGCAAGCATAAGAAATGGTGATCATGTGATGTTTATTGGCTTATTACTTTTTTTATCATCATTGTTTCATTTAAGCAATATTTCTTATGAGTTTTAAATTGCTTCCAATTTCTATAATCTGATTTTTTTTAAACTTATCTTGGCACCTATTTGTTGTAGTGCCTTCATGCACACATAACAATCACTTGTTTGCAGTAGCCTTGCATGTTATTCTAGAAAATTATATTTTACTATTATTTAATTATTAAAATTTTCTGTGATTGATGATTACTTAGTCCATTTTTCTATAGGCATTATTATTTTTATTGTACCATTTTGTATTGTGTAAAATTTTTTAGAGGTGCTCTGATCGACTAACATGAAAACTTATTCTATTTTACTTTTAATATTTCTTGGATAATATACATCTCTCCATACTTCATTATGCAATTCCATTATTTATTTTGTTTTTAATTAATCCTTAGATTCATAAGTAAGTTTGGCATCTCTAAATAAATGAAAACTCAGATATAATATCTGTAAATAATAAATAATTCCGACTATATGTAACTTGAACAGGAACTGATTGAAACTTTTAATGAGTTATATAAAATTTGCTTTAAATTCAAGTTTTTTTTATCATTCATTAATCCAGAAGTCAAACCAGCAGCTCACATTACAGATATATTAGAAATATATCTCTTTCCAAGTAATCCATATAATACATATTACAAATGAACTTCTTATTGTAACTGGACCTGAACAACTCCTTTATTACCTCAGTTGTAACAATTTCCTGATGAGCATGTTACAGGAAGGAACTATCGATTGGCATTCTCCAATGCAGATGTTATCCCCCCCCTACAACAATATATCCTGCTCATCAGAGGATGTAGCACCATAGAGACTGGATGCATCTAGACATTTCTGTGTTTGGTTTCCAAACGGCACCACTAGAGTTCCATCTCACTACAACATGACTTACCTAGGTCTAGTTATGCCAGACATAGCTCAGGAGGCATGAAATTCTTGTGAACAAGTGCAATGAATGATAAGTGATGCAAAAAATTAGAACTGAACAACTGGATAACTAAAATTAATTTTAAGTAACAACAATTTTATTTAACAACAATTAATTTGCAAGTCCTTCTAATAAAGTTCCTTCATATCCATGTGACGATTCATTTTTAGTTCATTTATGAAAAGGTTAGAAGCACTTTATTGATTCATTTGCAAGTCCTTTTAATAAAGTTCATCCTTCATTTTAAATGAAGGCTCATTTTAATTTGATCTTGGGTAAAGAATTCAAAGGGTCTTTTATCAAGTAGATGTCTACTAATACTGCATGAATATTTTTAACTATTTGTTCCATATCTGTATGTCCTTTTTAGGTAGGTAAATAGGTAAGATGAGCAATTCCAGATTTGTGAAGCTTCTATAATTCAGTCAAGTATAAATCTACATTTGTGCGAATAAGTTTCATTATTTTATTCATATACAATCAATATGCATGTAACAGTTGTAATTCATATAGTACTTCATTATTTTTAAATTTATCATGGGTAGGTAAACTGATAATGTAAGCAATTCCATGTTTGTGGACTATTCATAATCCAGTCAAGTATAAAAGTGCATTTATGTGCATAAGTTTCATTATTTTCTTCACATACAATCAATATGCAAGTAAGCATTTGTAATTCATATAGTACTTCATTATTTTTAAATTTATCATAGGTATTTAAACAGGTTCTGTAAGCAATTCCATGTCAAGTATAAATGTGCATTTATGCACATAAGTTTCATTATTTTATTTACATACAATCAATATGCATGGGAGCATTTGTAATTCATTATTTAGTTATTCTGATATATAGCATAAACATTGTTGTTTGGTCTGCTACAGATGTATGTTTCTATATATAAATTGATCAGCAGTTTCATTTATAATTTAGCCAGTTATAGTTATATGTAATATTCATATACAATCAATATGCATGTAAGAATTTGTAATTTTTATTTAGTTATTCTAATATATAGCATAAACATTGTTGTTTGGTTTGCCACATACATATGTTTCTACATATAAGTTGATAAGCAGTTTCATTTATAATTTAGCCAGTTATAGTTATATGTAATATTCATATACAATCAATATGCATGTAAGCATTTGTAATTTTTATTTAGTTATTTTAATATATAGCATAAATATTGTTGTTTGGTGTATGTTTCTACAAATAAGTTGATCAGCAGTTTCATTTATAATTTATCATTAATAAAACGTATTTTCACACAGCTACATTTATTCATAATTTTCTTTAAGAAAGATGTTTTGTTTTGTCTTTTATAAACACATATAACTATTAAATAAAATGCCTTTTGATTATAGATATTTTTAGTATTTATAATTTTTCACTAATAAAACGTATTTTCACATAGCTATATTTATTCATAATTTTTTTCCTTTTTAAGAAAGACATTTTGTTTTGTCTTTTATAAATACACATGAGTATTGAATATTTTATGAAATTGTTACCTTCATTTTATCCAGTTTGTTCCTACACTTCAGGATGCTACTGCATTCAAAAAGGGGTCGTTGTATTTAAGCTGAATGGCATTATTTACTTTCCATGATGTTCGCCCAGGCAAATCTTGGAGAACCATGGCTTTGGATGAAGAGAGGAAGCTGTTACTGATTAGCCTTCCATCATTGTGATTTCCTTATTAAGATTTTCTTTTTTCATCATTAACAGTGGCTATAAATATTATATTCCAAAGTGAAGAAAATCAGCTGTCAACTAAACAGTTAATTAACACTTAGATAAAAATTTTAACTTTTTAATTTTTCACTTTTCTTACTTTTTGACTGCTCTTAAAATCTTTAAAACTCCTCCTCTGAACTTCAAACTCAACTATTTATACTCTGATCTCTGGATTGATTAAGCAGCACTACTCATTGTATCTGATTTGTTACACAGCTTTCATTTAAGCCTGAGTGCTTTTCTCTTCTTAAGGATTGGACACTACTTTTTAATGGGACAGATAAGAAATCATAAGGATTAAGCCATGTTTTTCAATTTGATAAGACTGCCTCAGACTATTATTACACTTTGTATGACAACATCGTTTCAAAAATTAAAAATGTAATATTTTAAAAAATGCCAGCTTTAAATAAATATGAGTGACGTATTTATATCATAATCTAAAATTATAAAATCAATAATGAAGGTTTATCTTTTTTTTCTCAATTATAGAAAATAATGATTTTCTTTTAAATTTATAAACTTTTTGCTTTATTTTTTTAAAAAAAATATATATAAGATCAACTTCTTTTTTATACATGAGCGGTTTTTTTAGGTGGGAGGGTAAAATAGCTCTTAGAATACATACACCCGTGAAACAGCATTTCTGTTTCAATATATATAATTGTATTTTTAAAGACAACTTCATAAAATATGTATTTAAATATATTTCAAACTTTTATTCCATCACACATTACTGAAACATATAATCAATGATATTTGACAAAGATATGTCATTCCAAAAATGAGGAATTTTTGAAAAGGCACTTATCAGTTTGCCCAGATTACAAGTTCTCACACATATCTTCATCATTTGCTCAGATCATATATGTGGATAAAAAATTATATATAGATTAATTGTCAGGTTTCAAATTTTCAGCAGTACAACATTGATAGAAATGAATATGCAAATATATGAATAACTGTTACTAATTATTTAATAAACTAGACATTATTTCTAACCTAATATTAAATCTTACTAAATGAATAATGGAGACTCAGTGTTACAGAGGTATAAACATTTTATTTCCTGCCCATTTTGACAGTTTTTAATAACTTTCATATTCACATGAAGCTAGTGAGTGTATCCACTTTTAACATCTTGTGAAGAGGTATGCAACTCTTGAACTGAAATGTAAATTATAGAATACATGATAAGCTTAACCATTTAAATGTACAAAGGCTTGAAGCAGACTATTATTTTAAAGACATTCTAAATATGAATTGAAAACTCAGTTACATTATCTGTAAATAATAAATAATTATATATAACTTTAACAGGAAGTAACTGAAATCTTTCAATGCAAATTTTTTTCCCATCCTTTGGGGTTGAAATTAGACCATTCTTTCATACAACAAATACATTAAAAATATATACCTTTCCAAGTACTTCATATAATACATGTTGCAAATTAACTTTGTATATACATAATGTTTTTATATAAATACTTAAAATTAACTTCATATATTATGTATTTAAATATATTTCAAAACTTCTATTCCGTCACACATTACTGAACATATAATCTAAAAAAGATAAATCATTCATACGATGTGTATTTCATGCTGAACTAGCCCTCATCAGTGACTTAGATCACAATCTCTCACATATATTTACATTATTTGCCCAATACATATATAGATAGAAAATTATTATAGTTTAATTGACAACTTTCAAATTGTCAGTACTATAGCTTTGATACAAACCATTTTATAGAAATATATTAATTGCTGATACTAATTATTTATTCATCTACACATTAATCCTAGCTCAAATATATACTTTAAGTCTTATTTTATAAATAATGTAGCTGCAATATTATAGAGATATCAATATCTGAAATTCTTTGTCCATAATGACAGTTTTTTAATATCTTTCACACAACCATGCAAGATGGGGATTGTATCCATTTTTAATACTTTGTTGAAGGGCCTATAATCATAGCACTACAATATATGTTACTGAATACATAAGGATCACCATTTAAATATTCAGAGGATAAAATAGAGCTTTAGATTAAACACCATCTAAATATGAAATGAAAACTCAGTTATAATATCTGTAAATAATAAATAACTCGGACTATATGTAACATGAACATGAAGTAACTGAAACTTTCAATGAGTTATATAATGTTCTGCAAAAAAAATTTAGATCCATAAGTTCAGCATCTCTCTTTACAGATATATTAAAAATATATAACTTTCTACATAATTTATATTGAACATGTTACAAATTATCTTCATAAACACATATTGTTTTAAAAATATTTAAACTTATTTTCTTATAATATCCATCACATATTACAAAAACATATAATCAAGACATTTGAAAAAGATAAATGATTCCCAAAATGTACATTTTGTGCAGAACCATCACTCATCAGTTAGCCCAGATTATCATTTGTCACACATATCTTGATCATTTACTCATTACATATATAGAGAGCAAATTATTATAGTTTAATAAATAGGTTCAAATTTACTGTAGTACAACTTTGATAGAAACTATTTTATGGAAACATATTAATAACTGTTACTAATTATTTATTAAACTAGACTTTATCCCTAGCCCAAATATATATTTTAAAACTTAGTTAATGAATAATATATTGTTAATGTTATTTTTTAAAAGTTTTTACTTATTTTCAGACTCTCAAGTAAGGTAGAAATTGTATCCTTTTAATCACCTTGTGGAGGGCTATAGTATGAATTGCTCTATAATGCATACTATGGAATATATGATAAGCACCACCATTTAAATATTTAGAGGATCAAAGCAGAGCTTCTAAATATGAAATGAAAACTCAGTTATAATACCTGCAAATGAAAACTCAGTTATAATACCTGCAAATAATAAATAACTGATAATGTATGTCATTTTAACAGAAAATAACTGAAACTTCCAATGAGTTATATAATGTTTACAATTTTTTTAACCACTTATCAATGTAGAAGTCAAACCAGCCTCTCACATAACAGATACATTAGATATATATATATACTTTTGCAACTAATCCATATAATACATATTACAAATTAATAGACACATTAGGTTTTTTTTTAAAAAATCTTCAAATAATATGAATAGAAATATATTTCAAGCTTCTGATCCATCATGTATTACTGGAATATTAATCACACATGTGAAAAAAGATAATAATTCCCAAGATGCATACAACACTCATCACTTGGCTTAGTTTCCAATCTTTCACACCTGTGTACATTTGCCCAGTACATGTGTAGATAGTAAATTATTATAGTTTAATTGGTAAGTCTCAAATATTCACTAATACAACTTGGATACAAATCACTTTATGGAAATGTATTAACATTTTCTAATTATTTATTAAGTTAGATATTATTCCTAGCCCAAATGTATAATTTAAGCCTTATTTAATGAATAATGTATCTGCAGTGTTATAGAGGTATCACCACCTGATTTTCTTGCCTATGTTTCTAGTTTTCAGTTACTTTCACACTTTCATTCCAGGTGAACATGTATGTACTTTTCACACTTTGTGGAGGGATGAAAAATTCTTGCACTATAATATATTATAGAATACATGATAAGCATCACCATTTTATTTTTTTAGAGGATGAAAGCAGAACATTATTGTAAACATACTTCTAAATATGAAATGAAAACTCAGTTATAATATCTGTAAATAATAAATGTCAGATTATATGTAATTGAACAGGAAGTAATTGAAGCTTCACACGAACTACATAACATTTGCAAGTTGTTTTTTTTTACCATCCATCAACCCTGAAATCACACCATTCTCTCACACTAAATATACATTAGACATTTATACCTTTCCAAGAAACCTGTATAGTACATATTACAAATTAACTTTATATATGCATTAGTTTTTTAAAGACAACTTCATATAATATGTATGGAAATATATTTGAAACTTTTATCCAATCACACATTAATGAAACATACAATCAAAGCCATGTAAAAAAGTTAATGATTCCCAAGATGTGCATTTCATGCTCAGACAACACTCATCACTTGGCCCAGATCACAATATCGCACCCATTTCTTTATTTGCTCACTACATATATTGATAGCAAATTATTATAGTATTAAATGTTTTGAAGTACAAATTTAATACAAATCACTTTATAGCAATATATTAATAATTGTTACTAATTATTTATTAAGCTAGACATTATCATTAGCCCACATACATACTATAAATTATACTTAATAAATAATGTATCCACAGTAATATAGAGATACCAATACCTCATTTCCTTGTTCATGTTACTAGGTTTTAATACTTTCACTGTTTCATACAAGGTGTTCACTTTTAACAACCAGTAAAGGGCTGTGCATTCATTGCATTATAATATGCATTATAGTATATATGATAAGCATCATCATTTAAATATTCAGACATTCAAAGCTGAACATTATTTTAATGACCCCCTAAATATGAAATGAAAATTTGGTTACAATATATGTAAATAATAAATAACTCATTATATGTCATTTGGACAGGTAATAAGTGAAATGTTCAATGAGTTACATAATGCTTGCAAGTTTTTATTTTACCATCCTTTAACCCGGAAATCAGACCAGTCTCTCATACAACAAATCATTAAAAATATATACCTTTCCATATAATCCATATAATATATCTTGCAAATTAACTTCATAAAAACATTATTTTATTTAAAGATACTTAACATTAACTTCATATGTCATTAAATTAAACATATTTCAAAGTTTTATTCTTTTACACATTACTAAAATTTAGAGATCAAAGATATGTGACAAAGATAAATTATTTCCAAGATGTGGATTTTATGCTGAGTGAGCACTCAGCAGTTGGTCCAGATCATAATCTTTCCCACATAAATTCATCATTTACTTAGTAGTATAGATAGCAAGTTACTATAGATTTATTGACCGAATTCAAATTTCTGCTGTACAACATTGATATAAACAACTTTATGGTAAATATATTAATAGTTGTAATTAATTATTTATTAAGCAAGGAAATATCCCCAGTCCAAATATATGCTGTAAGGTTTATTTAATGAATGACACATCCTCCATGTTATAGATACATCAACATCAGATTTTCTTTCCCATATTGACAGTTTTTAATAATTTTTACACTTTCATGAAGATGGTGATTGTATCCACATTTAATATTTTAAGGAGGGGTGTACAATCATTGCACTATAATTTATATTATAAAATACAATATAAGCATCACCATTTAAATATTCAGAGAACCAAAGTAGAGCATTAGTTTGAACACCCTCTAAATATGAAATTAAAATTCTGTTATAATATCTGCACATAATAAGTAACTTTGATGAAATTAAAACTCATTTATAATATCTGAAAATAATGAATAACTTAGACTATATGTAACTTGATCAGGGAGTAACTCAATCTTCCAATTAGTTATATAACATTTGCAAGTTTTTTTCATCTTTCATCAGCCCACTTTCACAGCAGACTTTCATGCTACAGATACGTTAGAAATGTATTACTTACCAAGTTATTCATATAGCACATGTTACAAAATAACTTTACGCATTTTTAAAGACCTTTGACATTAACTTCATATTATAGTATTTAAATATATTTCAAACTTCTATTCCATCACACATTACTGAAATATAAAATCAAAAACATATGAAAACGATAAATCATTCACATTTCGTACTGAACCAGCTTTCATCAGTTGACCCAAATCACAATCTCTCACTCATGTCTTCATCATTTTTTCAGTACATAGATAGATAACAAATTACTATAGTTTAATTGATAGATTTCAAATTTTCTGTGGTATAACATTGATTCACATCACTTTATGGAAATATATTAATAACTGTTACTAATTATTTATTAAGCTACACATTAATCCTAGCCTAAATGTATTTGCAGTGTTATAGTGGCATTAACATCTGATTTCCTTGCTTATGTTGACAGTTTTTGATATTTGTCTCACTTTCATGCAAGGGTGGGTACTTTATCCACTTTTAACATCTTTTTCAATGTAATATATGTTATAAGATATACAATAAGCATCACTATTTAAATACTGAGATAATAAAGCAGAGCTTTTGTTTAAACGCCATTTAAATATGAAATGAAAATATAGTTATAATATCATAAACAATAGATATCTCAGATTATATGTAACTCAAACAGGAAGGAACTGAAGGTTTCAATAATTATATAATGTTTGCAATTTTCTTTTACTGTCCATCAGCTCAGAAGTCACCCCAGTCTTTACCATTACATATATATTAGAAATATATATTTTTTTCATAGTAATTCATATTGCACACCTTACAAATTCTCTCATGAATAGTTTTTTTTAATAATATGTATGCTTAATTTTATATATGTATTTAAAAATATTTCAAACTATCATTCCATCACACATTACTGAAACATATAACCAAAGAAATGTAAAAGATTAAAGGTTGTCCAAGATCAATATTTCATGCTTTCCAGCACTCATCTGTTGGCTCAGATCACAATCATTTCTAGAAGACTTTATCATTTACTTAGTACATACATTTAAGTAATTAAAAATAAAAATAGAATTGGAGAGAACAAAAGAATTCCAAAAAGTAAAAAAAGATAAGCTAAAAGAAAAATATTTTAGCTAATTAAAGAATTAAAGATGGCCGAAAAAATTGCTAAAAAAAAGAGAACTTTGTAACATAAATTTTATAAGGAATTACCAGATTAATTATCAGTGTATATTTTTGATAAACAAAAGGATGCGCAGAAGTCTGAAAACTGGGCCTCTAGTATAAAAGGAAGAAACCAGTTTGAAGAATGTCTTGTTTTGTTTGTTTTTTTAGTTAGTCCTGGATAACAATAATATATCCAGGATCGCTTCGCTGAAATAATTTGGCATGTCGGAGTGAACCGGAGCTTCTGCAGACATCGTGCCTGAAGTTGTACACCAGAAAAGCCTTCATGACTGACTAGAAGAATGGACCACAAGGTCAAATAATAACCAAAGGCCGTGAGCTCATTTTAACCCCGAAAAACTATGCATAGTTATCTACAACCATCGTGAATTCACTAAACTTACCAGTAAGCTATGACTTTATTCCTGATTGTGACCAAATTAAAAGTTTTCAAACAATTTTCAAAAGTATGTTTAAACAATCCTGATAGAGGCATTAATTTTTTTGTACAAGAGACATTCATTTTAAGGAATTTTCTAGAAATTGTTTTTTATTAATTGATTCATATCGGAACTAAGATGTGTTCTCTCCAATTTATTTAATTAGCAACTTAACGTGAAATATTTTAGTTTGTAAGAATAAAAATATTTTTAATATCAACTTTTCATTTGTACGTTATTAGTAATAGTTATTATTTTTTATTATTAAATTTATTATTAGTTTAATAAGATTTAAAAACGTAATTTACCTTTGCCAATATGTTGTAAGTTCCAGGAAAAATAACATTTAAAAGATAATTCTAGTTTACGGTAGAATTACTGATTCTTAAAATGTAATACCGATAATTTTAAAAAAATATCTTTTCTTTTTTTTATTTACAACTTGCGAGACATGCTGGTGATAGATTTTAGTGGATTCTTATGAATCCTGGTGACCAGAACAAATAAATTAAAAG
>JAQFVV010007823.1:0-56444 GCA_028023455.1 Epiperipatus broadwayi
TGACATATATATCTAATTCCTTATATATATTTCCTCTCCCATTTCTGAGGCCTCACTCCTCTTTGGACTCCATTGTTACCTAGGCATTTGAGAAATATTATGTACCTCGCCTTTTAGTAAGAGGGTTTGAACTCGGCTTACTGTTAGAGAATCATGGGAGTAATTTTTTATCATATAAGACCGGCATTTTGCAGCATTCTATAATTTTTGATAAACTATTTAAATGTTTTCTCATGTTTTTTTTTTTTTAATTTCATCAAGTTACCAAACAGTATCATACAATATTAATAATGTGAATGTTGAAATAAAAAATTTGATTGTAATATTCATTGGATGTTCATTAGTTTTTTGTTTTTTAGTAAATATGTTTTTTGTAGTTTTTTTAATAGATTTGTCTATGACTTTTAATATTTTGCATGGCATTTTGTCATGACAATGACCAAAATTTTACACTCATCTACTTAAAATTATAAACTTATTTATCTAAAAATATATGATCTTTAAAAATGATTGTCAATAATTATTTAAATGAATGACATTTTAAAATGAAGTTGTAAATAAAATTTCATTATTTATACTTATATTTGTTTTTTTAAATTAAGAATATAATGTGATTTTATGTGGGATTCTTAATATAATCTATATGTTGTTATTCTATTCCTTTAGATTCATGAAACCCCTCTTCATTTAGCTGCTGAAAATGATCACCTGTCAGTAGTTGAAGAACTTCTTAAACATGGAGCAGATATTAACCATAAAAACATTGTAAGTCACTTGTTTATGATTATAATATTATAACAGTTGTTTGCATTATTTAAAATTAGGTGATATTGCAATGAAATTAAAGATTATCTTTCAGATATATTTTGTATTAAATTTTTTTTAAATGCAGTAAGATTATGTCATTTAGATTAATAAATAATTGATACAATAATACTTTTTTGGTATGTCATAAGTCTAATGTTGTTATCTATGAAATATAATCAAAATAGGATAACTGTTTGAAGACCGTACTTCCACCATCAGATGGCTCTGCCACACCATCAACAACCGGCCTGAAAATGGCAAGTGTAAAATTGTTTTACAAAAATGGCTCAAAATAGACGAATAAAAATGCCTAAGGCAAAATATGTACAGGAAATACATCGAAAACTACCAATTCTAAAAAAAATACAAGAAAACACTAAAAAATTCAAATAATAAGACAAAAAAAACCATGAAAATTCGATCGAAGGATATACCCCCTCTTAAAATAAAAATTTCTTCACTTAAATCGACAAATAAAAATGCCTCAGATTATATTTGTACAGCAAATACATTGAAAACTACAAATTATAAAAAAAACAAGAAAATGCTAAAAATTTCAAATAATAAAACAAATAAACCATGAAAATTCGATCAAGAGATCCCCTTTTTCTACAATCTGAAAATTCACAAAGTAGCATGGTGGCCAAAAAGAGTGGGAAAATATGAAAAGTTCAAATTATTTACCTTCAACACAAATATGCATCTATGTTCATATTGAAAAGCAATTAATTGTTCTCTGGCTTTCAAATTGCTGCATATGTAAATTGAGCATTAGTATTTAAATAAGCAAAAAGCAATCCTCAAAAAATCATTGCCGACCCCCACTAATCATCACGTAATAAATCTTATCAATATTTTAAAATTATTTAAGTAACAGATATAATAATAACTACTAAAACAGATTAATACGTAGTAAGTGATTAAATATATTTATAGTAAGTTTAAAAGAGGTGAAAAAATTACCTTGTTGCTGTTTTTTGTTCAAGAAATTATTTTCACCATTATATAGATTAAATCAGTTTGTACTTTCAAAATGAATATGATGTAATTAGACATTTTATATTAAAACGTGAATTTCTGTAAATTCATTAATAATATAACTCTTAACACAGATTAATACGTAGTTAGACATTAAATATAATTAAAGTAAGTTTAAAAGAATAGGTGGAAAAATTACCTTGTTGCAGTATTTTTTGTTCAAGAAATTGGTTTTCACCTATTATATAGTTTAAATCACAGTTTGTACTTTCAAAATAAATATGACGTAATCAGACATTTTACATAATCGTAATTTCAAAAGGTAACACATTTAATTAAAATGTAGCTAAAGAAGACTTTTGAAATACCTGCTTACTTCTATTATGATGTTTTAATTATTTTGGACTACATGTTATTGGGATAATTTTTATTTTTTGACAGAGTTATTAAGGATTTTTTTTTTCATGCAGAAGAATACAACATTAAATAGGCAGCAAACTTTGAGGCAATATTTTAAAATTCCAGGTTGAAATATCAGCAGCTGAAATTTATGTCATCTTTTCTGTGATATTCGTTTATTTTACACAAAATGATGAAAGTTTGGGATCTACCAACTACAGAAGTTGAAGCAGTGGAATTCCTCCAAAGTAAAAAAGTTTTGCCTTCTCGAAGAGTTTGTAATAATGGCCATGAAATGTGGCTTTATGTGAATGCAAGGGCACAATAGAAATGAAATATTAAGGCATGTCAATGTCACATAGCACTTTGGAATGGAACCTTGTTAAAAGGCTGCAAATTGTCATTTGTCACATCCATCCAAATTATTTATTATTGGAGCAAAAACCAATTTACTATGCAATTGGGTAAAAATGATTTGGGTTTGAATAGGAATACTGTTGTTGTGTGGAAGCAATATTTGAGAGAAGCATGTAAATAAAGTCTGCTCTCTCACCCACCCTGCAAAATTGGAGGTGCAGGAAAAATTGTCGAGGTTGACGAAACTTTATTTAGTAAACGTAAAAATCAACAGAGAATTCTTCCACAGCAGTGGTTATTTGGTGGTTTATGTAGAGAAATGAAAGGGTGTTTCATGGTTGCTATTTTAGATCAAACAGTGTCTGTTCTTCTTGATGCCATTAAAGAACATGTAGCACCAGGATCCATCATATATACTGACTGCTGGAAGGCCTACAAAATGGATGTATTGAATGCTGAAGGTATCCAACATTTCAAAGTGAATCATTCGTACAATTTTGTTGATTCTACGACTGGAGCTCACACCCAGAATGTAAAAGATTTTGGGGGCTTGTAAAATGTTGCAATAAATGAGAGGGGGACCACCCAATGTTATCTTGATTTCTACTTAGACGAATTCATGTGGTGACGATTGCATGATAGTGAAGATCTATCTATTTGATGCAATATTGCAAGCAATCAATATATTGTCAATCTAAATTTCAAAATGCTAATTGCTAACTTCTGCCATCTTTTCTTATTACTTGTGTTAAAATCTGCTCCAAAATTTCTTCAAAATTCTACTATTCAAGAGCATTTAAAAGCTTTAAAATTCTGCCATCTTTGTTGAATTCTTCTGTTACTATTTAAAATGTGAATTCTAAATCAAAATAATGTTCTTAATGGACTTTTATGCTGAACACATTTAAGTGCCTACTAAAAATGATTGGAAGGATTTGGTAATTATTTTTTGTATATTTCTTTTTAATTATTTAAATATTATTGCTCAGTTTAGATATGCTTCTTTGTGAGTTTTCAAATTGTAGGGGGGCAGGTTCTATTGCTAATATTTTTTTATAATTAGATTTTTACAGCATCAACTGCTCATTTTTTATTGCTTACTATGTATTAATCTGTGTTATAAATTATTATATCTGTTACTTAAATAATTTTAAAATATTGATAAGATTTATTACAATTTGATTAGTGGGTGTTGGGGTCTGGAATGATTTTTTGAGGATTGCTTTTTGTTTATTTAAATATTAATGCTCAATTTACATATGCAGTGATTTGAAAGCCAGAGAACAAATAATTTATTTTGAATATGAACTTTGATGCATATTTATGTTGAAGGTAAATAATGTGATCTTTTTGTATTTTCCCACTCTTTTTGGCCATGATGCTTCTTTGTGATTTTTCAGATTGTACGGGAGGAGGATCTCTTGATCGAATTTTCATGTTTTTTTGGTTTTATTATTTGAAATTTTTAGCATTTTCTTGTTTTTTTTTTGTATAATTTGTAGTTTTTGATGTATTTTCTTTACATATATTGCCTGAGGCATTTTTATTTGTCGATTTAAGTGAAGACATTTTTATTTTAAAGGGGGCTATACCTCTCGATCGAATTTTCATGGTTTTTTTGTTTTATTATTTGAATTTTTTAGCATTTTCTTTTTTTTTTATAATTTGTAGTTTGTGATGTGTTTTCTGTACATATTTGCCTTAGGCATTTTTATTTGTCGATTTCAGGCATTTTCGTAAAAAATTTATCATTTGCCATTTTCAGGCCGATTGTTGATGGTGCGGCAGCGCCATCTGATGGTGGCAGTATGGTCTCCAAACTACAACCCCAAAAAGCAATTTTGTTTGTGTAAGCATTTAAATAACTAGCAAGAATTAAATGTAATTGTCATTTCCGTATATATTTGTGTATAACTGCATTCTCACAATTTATTAACACATATTTTTCTGAATGTATTTTAAAACAACTATATACATCTTTCTCTTTTTTTCAAAATAATAAAAAAAAACTTTCAAACTATCTCTCTCATTGACATAAATATCTAATTATTTATGTATATACTCGCACACTGAGGCCAATTTGTTGGACTCATTGTTATCTAGGCATTTGGGAAATATTATGTAACTCCTTTGTAAGAGGGTTTGAACTCGGCTACTGTTAGAATGGTAATAATTTTTTATCATATAAGATCAGCATTTTGCAGCATTCTATAATTTTTGATAAACTATTTAAATGTTTTCTCATGTTTTTTTTTTAATTTCATCAAGTTACCAAACAGTATCATACAATATTAATAATGTGAATGTTGAAATAAAAAATTTGATTGTAATATTCATTGGATGTTCATTAGTTTTTGTTTTTTTAGTAAATATGTTTTCTGTAGTTTTTTTAATAGATTTGTCTATGACTTTTAATATTTTGCATGGCATTTTGTCATGACAATGACCAAAATTTTACACTCATCTACTTAAAATTATAAACTTGTTTATCTAAAAATATATGATCTTTAAAAATGATTGTCAATAATTATTTAAATGAATGACATTTTAAAATTAAGTTGTAATTAAAATTTCATTATTTACACTTATATTTGTTTTTTTAAATTAAGAATATAATGTGATTTTATGTGGGATTCTTAATATAATCTATATGTTGTTATTCTATTCCTTTAGATTTATGAAACCCCTCTTCATTTAGCTGCTGAAAATGATCACCTGTCAGTAGTTGAAGAACTTCTTAAACATGGAGCAGATATTAACCATAAAAACATTGTAAGTCACTTGTTTATGATTATAATATTATAACAGTTGTTTGCATTATTTAAAATTAGGTGATATTGCAATAAAATTAAAGATTATCTTTCAGATATATTTTGTATTAAATTTTTTTTAAATGCAGTAAGAATATGTCATTTAGATTAGTAAATAATTGATACAATAATACTTTTTTGGTATGTCATAAGTCTAATGTTGTTATCTATGAAATATAATCAAAATAGGGTAACTGTTTGAAGACCTTACTTCCACCATCAGATGGCCCTGCCACACCATCAACAACCGGCCTGAAAATGGCAAGTGATAAATTGTTTTACAAAAATGCCTGAAAATAGACGAATAAAAATGCCTAAGGCAAAATATGTACAGCAAATACATCGAAAACTACCAATTCTAAAAAAAATACAAGAAAACACTAAAAAATTCAAATAATAAGACAAAAAAAACCATGAAAATTCGATCGAAGGATATACCCCCTCTTAAAATAAAAATTTCTTCACTTAAATCGACAAATAAAAATGCCTCAGATTATATTTGTACAGCAAATACATTGAAAACTACAAATTATAAAAAAAAACAAGAAAATGCTAAAAATTTCAAATAATAAAACAAATAAACCATGAAAATTCGATCAAGAGATCCCCCTTTTCTACAATCTGAAAATTCACAAAGTAGCATGGTGGCCAAAAAGAGTGGGAAAATATGAAAAGTTCAAATTATTTACCTTCAACACAAATATGCATCTATGTTCATATTGAAAAGCAATTAATTGTTCTCTGGCTTTCAAATTGCTACATATGTAAATTGAGCATTAGTATTTAAATAAGCAAAAAGCAGTCCTAAAAAAATCATTACCGACCCCCACTAATCATATCGTAATAAATCTTATCAATATTTTAAAATTATTTAAGTAACAGATATAATAATAACTACTAAAACAGATTAATACATCGTAAGTGATTAAATATAATTATAGTAAGTTTAAAAGAGGTGGAAAAATTACCTTGTTGCAGTTTTTTGTTCAAGAAATTATTTTCACCATTATATAGATTAAATCAGTTTGTACTTTCAAAATGAATATGATGTAATTAGACATTTTATATGAAAAAGTGAATTTCTGTAAATTCATTAATAATATAACTCATAACACAGATTAATACGTAGTTAGTCATTAAATATAATTATAGTAAGTTTAAAAGAGAAGGTGAAAAAATTACCTTGTTGCAGTATTTTTTGTTCAAGAAATTGGTTTTCACCGTTATATAGATTAAATCACAGTTTGTACTTTCAAAATAAATATGACGTAATTAGACATTTTACATAATCGTAATTTCGAAAGGTAACACATTTAATTAAAATGTAGCTAAAGAAGACTTTTGAAATACCTGCTTACTTCTAGTATGATGTTTTAATTATTTTGGACTACATGTTATTGGGATAATTTTTATTTTTTGACAGTTATTAAGGATTTTTTTTTCATGCAGAAGAATACAACATTAAATATGCAGCAAACTTTGAGGCAATATTTTAAAATTTTACGTTGAAATATCAGCAGCTGAAATTTATGTCATCTTTTCTGTGATATTCATTTATTTTACGCAAAATGATGAAAGTTTGGGATCTACCAACTACAGAAGTTGAAGCAGTGGAATTCCTCCAAAGTAAAAAAGTTTTGCCTTCTCGAAGAGTTTGTAATAATGGCCATGAAATGTGGCTTTATGTGAATGCAAGGGCACAATAGAAATGCAATATTAAGGCATGTCAATGTCACATAGCACTTTGGAATGGAACCTTGTTAAAAGGCTGCAAATTGTCATTTGTCACATCCATCCAAATTATTTATTATTGGAGCAAAAACCAATTTACTATGCAATCGGGTAAAAATGATTTGGGTTTGAATAGGAATACTGTTGTTGTGTGGAAGCAATATTTGAGAGAAGCATGTAAATAAAGTCTGCTCTCTCACCCACCCTGCAAAATTGGAGGTGCAGGAAAAATTGTAGAGGTTGACGAAACTTTATTTAGTAAATGTAAAAATCAACAGAGAATTCTTTCACAGCAGTGGTTATTTGGTGGTTTATGTAGAGAAATGAAAGAGTGTTTCATGGTTGCTATTTTAGATCAAACAGTGTCTGTTCTTCTAGATGCCATTAAAGAACATGTAGCACCAGGATCCATCATATATACTGACTGCTGGAAGGCCTACAAAATGGATGTATTGAATGCTGAAGGTATCCAACATTTCAAAGTGAATCATTCGTACAATTTTGTTGATTCTACGACTGGAGCTCACACCCAGAATGTAAAAAGATTTTGGGGGCTTGTAAAATGTTGCAATAAATGAGAGGGGGGACCACCCAATGTTATCTTGATTTCTACTTAGACGAATTCATGTGGTGACGATTGCATGATAGTGAAGATCTATCTATTTGATGCAATATTGCAAGCAATCAATATATTGTCAATCTAAATTTCAAAATGCTAATTGCTAACTTCTGCCATCTTTTCTTATTACTTGTGTTAAAATCTGCTCCAAAATTTCTTCAAAATTCTACTATTCAAGTGCATTTAAAAGCTTTAAAATTCTGCCATCTTTGTTGAATTCTTGTGTTACTATTTAAAATGTGAATTCTAAATCAAAATAATGTTCTTAATGGACTTTTATGCTGAACACATTTAAGTGCCTACTAAAAATGATTGGAAGGATTTGGTAATTATTTTTTGTATATTTCTTTTTGATTATTTAAATATTATTGCTCAGTTTAGATATGCTTCTTTGTGAGTTTTCAAATTGTAGGGGGGGTTCTATTGCTAATATTTTTTATAATTAGATTTTTACAGCATCAACTGCTCATTTTTTATTACTTACTATGTATTAATCTGTGTTATGAATTATTATATCTGTTACTTAAATAATTTTAAAATATTGATAAGATTTATTACAATTTGATTAGTGGGTGTTGGGGTCGGGAATGATTTTTTGAGGATTGCTTTTTGATTATTTAAATATTAATGCTCAATTTACATATGCAGTGATTTGAAAGCCAGAGAACAAATAGTTTATTTTGAATATGAACTTTGATGCATATTTATGTTGAAGGTAAATAATGTGATCTTTTTGTATTTTCCCACTCTTTTTGGCCATGATGCTTCTTTGTGATTTTTCAGATTGTACGGGAGGAGGATCTCTTGATCGAATTTTCATGTTTTTTTGGTTTTATTATTTGAAATTTTTAGCATTTTCTTGTTTTGTTTTTGTATAATTTGTAGTTTTTGATGTATTTTCTTTACATATATTGCCTGAGGCATTTTTATTTGTCGATTTAAGTGAAGACATTTTTATTTTAGGGGGGGCTATACCTCTCGATCGAATTTTCATGTTTTTTTTGTTTTATTATTTGAATTTTTTAGCATTTTCTTTTTTTTTATAATTTGTAGTTTGTGATGTGTTTTCTGTACATATTTGCCTTAGGCATTTTTATTTGTCGATTTCAGGCATTTTCGTAAAAAAAATTATCATTTGCCATTTTCAGGCCGATTGTTGATGGTGTGGCATCGCCATCTGATGGCGGCAGTATGGTCTCCAAACTACAACCCAAAAAAGCAATTTTTTTTGTGTAAGCATTTAAATAACTAGCAAGAATTAAATGTAATTGTCATTTCCGTATATATTTGTGTATAACTGCATTCTCACAATTTATTAACACATATTTTTCTGAATGTATTTTAAAACAACTATATACATCTTTCTCTCTCTTTTTTTCAAAATAATAAAAAAAAACTTTCAAACTATCTCTCTCATTGACATATATATCTAATTATTTATGTATATACTCGCACACTGAGGCCAATTTGTTGGACTCATTGTTATCTAGGCATTTGGGAAATATTATGTAACTCCTTTGTAAGAGGGTTTGAACTCGGCTACTGTTAGAATGGTAATAATTTTTTATCATATAAGATCAGCATTTTGCAGCATTCTATAATTTTTGATAAACTATTTAAATGTTTTCTCATGTTTTTTTTTGTAATTTCATCAAGTTACCAAACAGTATCATACAATATTAATAATGTGAATGTTGAAATAAAAAATTTGATTGTAATATTCATTGGACGTTCATTAGTTTTTGTTTTTTTAGTAAATATGTTTTCTGTAGTTTTTTTAATAAATTTGTCTATGACTTTTAATATTTTGCATGGCATTTTGTCATGACAGTGACCAAAATTTTACACTCATCTACTTAAAATTATAAACTTATTTATCTAAAAATATATGATCTTTAAAAATGATTGTCAATAATTATTTAAATGAATGACATTTTAAAATTAAGTTGTAATTAAAATTTCATTATTTACACTTATATTTGTTTTTTTAAATTAAGAATATAATGTGATTTTATGTGGGATTCTTAATATAATCTATATGTTGTTATTCTATTTCTTTAGATTAATGAAACCCCTCTTCATTTAGCTGCTAAAAATGATCACCTGTCAGTAGTTGAAAAACTTCTTAAACATGGAGCAGATATTAACCATAAAAACTTTGTAAGTCACTTGTTTATGATTATAATATTATAACAGTTGTTTGCATTATTTAAAATTAGGTGATATTGCAATAAAATTAAAGATTATCTTTCAGATATATTTTGTATTAAATTTTTTTTAAATGCAGTAAGAATATGTCATTTAGATTAGTAAATAATTGATACAATAATACTTTTTTGGTATGTCATAAGTCTAATGTTGTTATCTATGAAATATAATCAAAATAGGGTAACTGTTTGAAGACCGTACTTCCACCATCAGATGGCTCTGCCACACCATCAACAACCGGCCTGAAAATGGCAAGTGATAAATTGTTTTACAAAAATGCCTGAAAATAGATGAATAAAAATGCCTAAGGCAAAATATGTACAGCAAATACATCGAAAACTACCAATTCTAAAAAAAATACAAGAAAACACTAAAAAATTCAAATAATAAGACAAAAAAAACCATGAAAATTCGATCGAAGGATATACCCCCTCTTAAAATAAAAATTTCTTCATTTAAATCGACAAATAAAAATGCCTCAGATTATATTTGTACAGCAAATACATTGAAAACTACAAATTATAAAAAAAAACAAGAAAATGCTAAAAATTTCAAATAATAAAACAAATAAACCATGAAAATTCGATCAAGAGATCCCCCTTTTCTACAATCTGAAAATTCACAAAGTAGCATGGTGGCCAAAAAGAGTGGGAAAATATGAAAAGTTCAAATTATTTACCTTCAACACAAATATGCATCTATGTTCATATTGAAAAGCAATTAATTGTTCTCTGGCTTTCAAATTGCTACATATGTAAATTGAGCATTAGTATTTAAATAAGCAAAAAGCAGTCCTCAAAAAATCATTACCGACCCCCACTAATCATCACGTAATAAATCTTATCAATATTTTAAAATTATTTAAGTAACAGATATAATAATAACTACTAAAACAGATTAATACATCGTAAGTGATTAAATATAATTATAGTAAGTTTAAAAGAGGTGGAAAAATTACCTTGTTGCAGTTTTTTGTTCAAGAAATTATTTTCACCATTATATAGATTAAATCAGTTTGTACTTTCAAAATGAATATGATGTAATTAGACATTTTATATGAAAAAGTGAATTTCTGTAAATTCATTAATAATATAACTCATAACACAGATTAATACGTAGTTAGTCATTAAATATAATTATAGTAAGTTTAAAAGAGAAGGTGAAAAAATTACCTTGTTGCAGTATTTTTTGTTCAAGAAATTGGTTTTCACCGTTATATAGATTAAATCACAGTTTGTACTTTCAAAATAAATATGACGTAATTAGACATTTTACATAATCGTAATTTCGAAAGGTAACACATTTAATTAAAATGTAGCTAAAGAAGACTTTTGAAATACCTGCTTACTTCTAGTATGATGTTTTAATTATTTTGGACTACATGTTATTGGGATAATTTTTATTTTTTGACAGTTATTAAGGATTTTTTTTTCATGCAGAAGAATACAACATTAAATATGCAGCAAACTTTGAGGCAATATTTTAAAATTTTACGTTGAAATATCAGCAGCTGAAATTTATGTCATCTTTTCTGTGATATTCATTTATTTTACGCAAAATGATGAAAGTTTGGGATCTACCAACTACAGAAGTTGAAGCAGTGGAATTCCTCCAAAGTAAAAAAGTTTTGCCTTCTCGAAGAGTTTGTAATAATGGCCATGAAATGTGGCTTTATGTGAATGCAAGGGCACAATAGAAATGCAATATTAAGGCATGTCAATGTCACATAGCACTTTGGAATGGAACCTTGTTAAAAGGCTGCAAATTGTCATTTGTCACATCCATCCAAATTATTTATTATTGGAGCAAAAACCAATTTACTATGCAATCGGGTAAAAATGATTTGGGTTTGAATAGGAATACTGTTGTTGTGTGGAAGCAATATTTGAGAGAAGCATGTAAATAAAGTCTGCTCTCTCACCCACCCTGCAAAATTGGAGGTGCAGGAAAAATTGTAGAGGTTGATGAAACTTTATTTAGTAAATGTAAAAATCAACAGAGAATTCTTTCACAGCAGTGGTTATTTGGTGGTTTATGTAGAGAAATGAAAGAGTGTTTCATGGTTGCTATTTTAGATCAAACAGTGTCTGATCTTCTTGATGCCATTAAAGAACATGAAACACCAGGATCTATCATATATACTGACTGCTGGAAGGCCTACAAAATGGATGTATTGAATGCTGAAGGTATCCAACACTTCAAAGTGAATCATTCGTACAATTTTGTTGATTCTACAACTGGGGCTCACACCCGGAATGTAAAAAGATTTTGGGGGCTTGTAAAATGTTGCAATAAATGAGAGGGGGGACCACCCAATGTTATCTTGATTTCTACTTAGACGAATTCATGTGGTGACGATTGCATGATAGTGAAGATCTATCTATTTGATGCAATATTGCAAGCAATCAATATATCGTCAATCTAAATTTCAAAATGCTAATTGCTAACTTCTGCCATCTTTTCTTATTACTTGTGTTAAAATCTGCTCCAAAATTTCTTCAAAATTCTACTAATCAAGTGCATTTAAAAGCTTTAAAATTCTGCCATCTTTGTTGATTTCTTCTGTTACTATTTAAAATGTGAATTCTAAATCAAAATAATGTTCTTAATGGACTTTTATGCTGAACACATTTAAGTGCCTACTAAAAATGATTGGAAGGATTTGGTAATTATTTTTTGTATATTTCTTTTTGATTATTTAAATATTATTGCTCAGTTTAGATATGCTTCTTTGTGAGTTTTCAAATTGTAGGGGGGGGTTCTATTGCTAATATTTTTTATAATTAGATTTTTACAGCATCAACTGCTCATTTTTTATTACTTACTATGTATTAATCTGTGTTATGAATTATTATATCTGTTACTTAAATAATTTTAAAATATTGATAAGATTTATTACAATTTGATTAGTGGGTGTTGGGGTCGGGAATGATTTTTTGAGGATTGCTTTTTGATTATTTAAATATTAATGCTCAATTTACATATGCAGTGATTTGAAAGCCAGAGAACAAATAGTTTATTTTGAATATGAACTTTGATGCATATTTATGTTGAAGGTAAATAATGTGATCTTTTTGTATTTTCCCACTCTTTGTGGCCATGATGCTTCTTTGTGATTTTTCAGATTGTACGGGAGGGGGATCTCTTGATCAAATTTTCATGTTATTTTGGTTTTATTATTTGAAATTTTTAGCATTTTCTTGTTTTTTTTTGTATAATTTGTAGTTTTTGATGTATTTTCTTTACATATATTGCCTGAGGCATTTTTATTTGTCGATTTAAGTGAAGACATTTTTATTTTAGGGGGGGCTATACCTCTCGATCGAATTTTCATGGTTTTTTTGTTTTATTATTTGAATTTTTTAGCATTTTCTTTTTTTTTTATAATTTGTAGTTTGTGATGTGTTTTCTGTACATATTTGCCTTAGGCATTTTTATTTGTCGATTTCAGGCATTTTCGTAAAAAAAATTATCATTTGCCATTTTCAGGCCGATTGTTGATGGTGTGGCAGCGCCATCTGATGGCGGCAGTATGGTCTCCAAACTACAACCCAAAAAAGCAATTTTGTTTGTGTAAGCATTTAAATAACTAGCAAGAATTAAATGTAATTGTCATTTCCGTATATATTTGTGTATAACTGCATTCTCACAATTTATTAACACATATTTTTCTGAATGTATTTTAAAACAACTATATACATCTTTCTCTTTTTTTCAAAATAATAAAAAAAAACTTTCAAACTATCTCTCTCATTGACATAAATATCTAATTATTTATGTATATACTCGCACACTGAGGCCAATTTGTTGGACTCATTGTTATCTAGGCATTTGGGAAATATTATGTAACTCCTTTGTAAGAGGGTTTGAACTCGGCTACTGTTAGAATGGTAATAATTTTTTATCATATAAGATCAGCATTTTGCAGCATTCTATAATTTTTGATAAACTATTTAAATGTTTTCTCACGTTTTTTTTTTTAATTTCATCAAGTTACCAAACAGTATCATACAATATTAATAATGTGAATGTTGAAATAAAAAATTTGATTGTAATATTCATTGGATGTTCATTAGTTTTTGTTTTTTTAGTAAATATGTTTTCTGTAGTTTTTTAATAGATTTGTCTATGACTTTTAATATTTTGCATGGCATTTTGTCATGACAATGACCAAAATTTTACCCTCATCTACTTAAAATTATAAACTTATTTATCTAAAAATATATGATCTTTAAAAATGATTGTCAATAATTATTTAAATGAATGACATTTTAAAATTAAGTTGTAATTAAAATTTCATTATTTACACTTATATTTGTTTTTTTAAATTAAGAATATAATGTGATTTTATGTGGGATTCTTAATATAATCTATATGTTGTTATTCTATTCCTTTAGATTCATGAAACCCCTCTTCATTTAGCTGCTGAAAATGATCACCTGTCAGTAGTTGAAGAACTTCTTAAACATGGAGCAGATATTAACCATAAAAACATTGTAAGTCACTTGTTTATGATTATAATATTACAACAGTTGTTTGCATTATTTAAAATTAGGTGATATTGCAATGAAATTAAAGATTATCTTTCAGATATATTTTGTATTAAATTTTTTTTAAATGCAGTAAGAATATGTCATTTAGATTAGTAAAGAATTGATACAATAATACTTTTTTGGTATGTCATAAGTCTAATGTTGTTATCTATGAAATATAATCAAAATAGGGTAACTGTTTGAAGACCTTACTTCCACCATCAGATGGCCCTGCCACACCATCAACAACCGGCCTGAAAATGGCAAGTGATAAATTGTTTTACAAAAATGCCTGAAAAAAGATGAATAAAAATGCCTAAGGCAAAATATGTACAGCAAATACATCGAAAACTACCAATTCTAAAAAAAATACAAAAAAACACTAAAAAATTCAAATAATAAGACAAAAAAAACCATGAAAATTTGATCGAAGGATATACCCCCTCTTAAAATAAAAATTTCTACACTTAAATCGACAAATAAAAATGCCTCAGATTATATTTGTACAGCAAATACATTGAAAACTACAAATTATAAAAAAAAACAAGAAAATGCTAAAAATTTCAAATAATAAAACAAATAAACCATGAAAATTCGATCAAGAGATCCCCCTTTTCTACAATCTGAAAATTCACAAAGTAGCATGGTGGCCAAAAAGAATGGGAAAATATGAAAAGTTCAAATTATTTACCTTCAACGCAAATATGCATCTATGTTCATATTGAAAAGCAATTAATTGTTCTCTGGCTTTCAAATTGCTACATATGTAAATTGAGCAGTAGTATTTAAATAAGCAAAAAGCAATCCTCAAAAAATCATTACCGACCCCCACTAATCATCACGTAATAGATCTTATCAATATTTTAAAATTATTTAAGTAACAGATATAATAATAACTACTAAAACAGATTAATACATCGTAAATGATTAAATATAATTATAGTAAGTTTAAAAGAAGTGGAAAAATTACCTTGTTGCAGTTTTTTGTTCAAGAAATTATTTTCACCATTATATAGATTAAATCAGTTTGTACTTTCAAAATGAATATGATGTAATTAGACATTTTATATGAAAAAGTGAATTTCTGTAAATTCATTAATAATATAACTCATAACACAGATTAATACATAGTTAGTCATTAAATATAATTATAGTAAGTTTAAAAGAGAAGGTGAAAAAATTACCTTGTTGCAGTATTTTTTGTTCAAGAAATTGGTTTTCACCGTTATATAGATTAAATCACAGTTTGTACTTTCAAAATAAATATGACGTAATTAGACATTTTACATAATCGTAATTTCAAAAGGTAACACATTTAATTAAAATGTAGCTAAAGAAGACTTTTGAAATACCTGCTTACTTCTAGTATGATGTTTTAATTATTTTGGACTACATGTTATTGGGATAATTTTTATTTTTTGACAGTTATTAAGGATTTTTTTTTCATGCAGAAGAATACAACATTAAATATGCAGCAAACTTTGAGGCAATATTTTAAAATTTTATGTTGAAATATCAGCAGCTGAAATTTATGTCATCTTTTCTGTGATATTCATTTATTTTACGCAAAATGATGAAAGTTTGGGATCTACCAACTACAGAAGTTGAAGCAGTGGAATTCCTCCAAAGTAAAAAAGTTTTGCCTTCTCGAAGAGTTTGTAATAATGGCCATGAAATGTTGCTTTATGTGAATGCAAGGGCACAATAGAAATGCAATATTAAGGCATGTCAATGTCACATAGCACTTTGGAATGGAACCTTGTTAAAAGGCTGCAAATTGTCATTTGTCACATCCATCCAAATTATTTATTATTGGAGCAAAAAACAATTTACTATGCAATTGGGTAAAAATGATTTGGGTTTGAATAGGAATACTGTTGTTGTGTGGAAGCAATATTTGAGAGAAGCATGTAAATAAAGTCTGCTCTCTCACCCACCCTGCAAAATTGGAGGTGCAGGAAAAATTGTAGAGGTTGACGAAACTTTATTTAGTAAATGTAAAAATCAACAGAGAATTCTTTCACAGCAGTGGTTATTTGGTGGTTTATGTAGAGAAATGAAAGAGTGTTTCATGGTTGCTATTTTAGATCAAACAGTGTCTGTTCTTCTAGATGCCATTAAAGAACATATAGCACCAGGATCCATCATATATACTGACTGCTGGAAGCCCTACAAAATGGATGTATTGAATGCTGAAGGTATCCAACACTTCAAAGTGAATCATTCGTACAATTTTGTTGATTCTACGACTGGGGCTCATACCTGGAATGTAAAAAGATTTTGGGGGCTTGTAAAATGTTGCAATAAATGAGAGGGGGACCACCCAATGTTATCTTGATTTCTACTTAGACGAATTCATGTGGTGACGATTGCATGATAGTGAAGATCTATCTATTTGATGCAATATTGCAAGCAATCAATATATCGTCAATCTAAATTTCAAAATGCTAATTGCTAACTTCTGCCATCTTTTCTTATTACTTGTGTTAAAATCTGCTCCAAAATTTCTTCAAAATTCTACTATTCAAGTGCATTTAAAAGCTTTAAAATTCTGCCATCTTTGTTGATTTCTTCTGTTACTATTTAAAATGTAAATTCTAAATCAAAATAATGTTCTTAATGGACTTTTATGCGGAACACATTTAAGTGCCTACTAAAAATGATTGGAAGGATTTGGTAATTATTTTTTGTATATTTCTTTTTGATTATTTAAATATTATTGCTCAGTTTAGATATGCTTCTTTGTGAGTTTTCAAATTGTAGGGGGGGTTCTATTGCTAATATTTTTTATAATTAGATTTTTACAGCATCAACTGCTCATTTTTTATTACTTACTATGTATTAATCTGTGTTATGAATTATTATATCTGTTACTTAAATAATTTTAAAATATTGATAAGATTTATTACAATTTGATTAGTGGGTGTTGGGGTCGGGAATGATTTTTTGAAGATTGCTTTTTGATTATTTAAATATTAATGCTCAATTTACATATGCAGTCATTTGAAGGCCAGAGAACAAATAATTTATTTTGAATATGAACTTTGATGCATATTTATGTTGAAGGTAAATAATGTGATCTTTTTGTATTTTCCCGCTGTTTTTGGCCATGATGCTTCTTTGTGATTTTTCAGATTGTACGGGAGGGGGATCTCTTGATCGAATTTTCATGTTTTTTTGGTTTTATTATTTGAAATTTTTAGCATTTTCTTGTTTTTTTTTGTATAATTTGTAGTTTTTGATGTATTTTCTTTACATATATTGCCTGAGGCATTTTTATTTGTCGATTTAAGTGAAGACATTTTTATTTTAGGGGGGGCTATACCTCTCGATCCAATTTTCATGGTTTTTTTGTTTTATTATTTGAATTTTTTAGCATTTTTTTTTTTTTTTTATAATTTGTAGTTTGTGATGTGTTTTCTGTACATATTTGCCTTAGGCATTTTTATTTGTCGATTTCAGGCATTTTCGTAAAAAAAATTATCATTTGCCATTTTCAGGCCGATTGTTGATGGTGTGGCAGCGCCATCTGATGGCGGCAGTATGGTCTCCACACTACAACCCAAAATAGCAATTTTGTTTGTGTAAGCATTTAAATAACTAGCAAGAATTAAATGTAATTGTCATTTCCGTATATATTTGTGTATAACTGCATTCTCACAATTTATTAACACATATTTTTCTGAATGTATTTTAAAACAACTATATACATTTTTCTCTCTCTTTTTTTCAAAATAATAAAAAAAAACTTTCAAACTATCTCTCTCATTGATATATATATCTAATTATTTATGTATATACTCACACACTGAGGCCAATTTGTTCGACTCATTGTTATCTAGGCATTTGGGAAATATTATATAACTCCTTTGTAAGAGGGTTTGAACTCGGCTACTGTTAGAATGGTAATAATTCTTTATCATATAAGATCAGCATTTTGCAGCATTCTATAATTTTTGATAAACTATTTAAATGTTTTCTCATGTTTTTTTTTTTTAATTTCATCAAGTTACCAAACAATATCATACAATATTAATAATGTGAATGTTGAAATAAAAATTTTGATTGTAATATTCATTGGATGTTCATTAGTTTTTGTTTTTTTAGTAAATATGTTTTCTGTAGTTTTTTAATAGATTTGTCTATGACTTTTAATATTTTGCATGGCATTTTGTCATGACAATGACCAAAATTTTACACTCATCTACTTAAAATTATAAACTTATTTATCTAAAAATATATGATCTTTAAAAATGATTGTCAATAATTATTTAAATGAATGACATTTTAAAATTAAGTTGTAATTAAAATTTCATTATTTACACTTATATTTGTTTTTTTTAATTAAGAATATAATGTGATTTTATGTGGGATTCTTAATATAATCTATATGTTGTTATTCTATTCCTTTAGAATCATGAAACCCCTCTTCAGTTAGCTGCTGAAAATGATCACCTGTCAGTAGTTGAAGAACTTCTTAAACATGGAGCAGATATTAACCATAAAAACATTGTAAGTCACTTGTTTATGATTATAATATTATAACAGTTGTTTGCATTATTTAAAATTAGGTGATATTGCAATGAAATTAAAGATTATCTTTCAGATATATTTTGTATTAAATTTTTTTTAAATGCAGTAAGAATATGTCATTTAGATTAGTAAATAATTGATACAATAATACTTTTTTGGTATGTCATAAGTCTAATGTTGTTATCTATGAAATATAATCAAAATAGGGTAACTGTTTGAAGACCGTACTTCCACCATCAGATGGCTCTGCCACACCATCAACAACCGGCCTGAAAATGGCAAGTGATAAATTGTTTTACAAAAATGCCTGAAAATAGACGAATAAAAATGCCTAAGGCAAAATATGTACAGCAAATACATCGAAAACTACCAATTCTAAAAAAATACAAGAAAACACTAAAAAATTCAAATAATAAGACAAAAAAAACCATGAAAATTTGATCGAAGGATATACCCCCTCTTAAAATAAAAATTTCTTCACTTAAATCGACAAATAAAAATGCCTCAGATTATATTTGTACAGCAAATACATTGAAAACTACAAATTATAAAAAAAAACAAGAAAATGCTAAAAATTTCAAATAATAAAACAAATAAAACATGAAAATTCGATCAAGAGATCCCCCTTTTATACAATCTGAAAATTCACAAAGTAGCATGGTGGACAAAAAGAATGGGAAAATATGAAAAGTTCAAATTATTTACCTTCAACACAAATATGCATCTATGTTCATATTGAAAAGCAATTAATTGTTCTCTGGCTTTCAAATTGCTACATATGTAAATTGAGCATTAGTATTTAAATAAGCAAAAAGCAATCCTCAAAAAATCATTACCGACCCCCACTAATCATCACGTAATAAATCTTACCGATATTTTAAAATTATTTAAGTAACAGATATAATAATAACTACTAAACAGATTAATACATCGTAAGTGATTAAATATAATTATAGTAAGTTTAAAAGAGGTGGAAAAATTAGCTTGTTGCAGTTTTTTGTTCAAGAAATTATTTTCACCATTATATAGATTAAATCAGTTTGTACTTTCAAAATGAATATGATGTAATTAGACATTTTATATGAAAAAGTGAATTTCTGTAAATTCATTAATAATATAACTCATAACACAGATTAATACATAGTTAGTCATTAAATATAATTATAGTAAGTTTAAAAGAGAAGGTGAAAAAATTACCTTGTTGCAGTATTTTTTGTTCAAGAAATTGGTTTTCACCGTTATATAGATTAAATCACAGTTTGTACTTTCAAAATAAATATGACGTAATTAGACATTTTACATAATCGTAATTTCGAAAGGTAACACATTTAATTAAAATGTAGCTAAAGAAGACTTTTGAAATACCTGCTTACTTCTAGTATGATGTTTTAATTATTTTGGACTACATGTTATTGGGATAATTTTTATTTTTTGACAGTTATTAAGGATTTTTTTTCATGCAGAAGAATACAACATTAAATATGCAGCAAACTTTGAGGCAATATTTTAAAATTTTACGTTGAAATATCAGCAGCTGAAATTTATGTCATCTTTTCTGTGATATTCATTTATTTTACGCAAAATGATGAAAGTTTGGGATCTACCAACTACAGAAGTTGAAGCTGTGGAATTCCTCCAAAGTAAAAAAGTTTTGCCTTCTGGAAGAGTTTGTAATAATGGCCATGAAATGTGGCTTTATGTGAATGCAAGGGCACAATAGAAATGAAATATTAAGGCATGTCAATGTCACATAGCACTTTGGAATGGAACCTTGTTAAAAGGCTGCAAATTGTCATTTGTCACATCCATCCAAATTATTTATTATTGGAGCAAAAACCAATTTACTATGCAATTGGGTAAAAATGATTTGGGTTTGAATAGGAATACTGTTGTTGTGTGGAAGCAATATTTGAGAGAAGCATGTAAATAAAGTCTGCTCTCTCACCCACCCTGCAAAATTGGAGGTGCAGGAAAAATTGTAGAGGTTGACGAAACTTTATTTAGTAAATGTAAAAATCAACAGAGAATTCTTCCACAGCAGTGGTTATTTGGTGGTTTATGTAGAGAAATGAAAGAGTGTTTCATGGTTGCTATTTTAGATCGAACAGTGTCTGTTCTTTCAGATGCCATTAAAGAACATGTAGCACCAGGATCCATCATATATACTGACTGCTGGAAGGCCTACAAAATGAATGTATTGAATGCTGAAGGTATCCAACACTTCAAAGTGAATCATTCGTACAATTTTGTTGATTCTATGACTGGGGCTCACATCTGGAATGTAAAAAGATTTTGGGGGCTTGTAAATGTTGCAATAAATGAGAGGGGGGACCACCAATGTTATCTTGATTCCTACTTAGACGAATTCATGTGGTGACGATTGCATGATGGTGAAGATCTATCTATTTGATGCAATATTGCAAGCAATCAATATATCGTCAATCTAAATTTCAAAATTATAATTGCTAACTTCTGCCATCTTTCTTAATACTTGTGTTAAATCTGCTCCAAAATGCTTCAAAATTCTACTATTCAAGTGCATTTAAAAGCTTTAAATTCTTCCATCTTTGATGAATTCTTCTGTTACTATTTAAAATGTGAATTCTAAATCAAAATAATGTTCTTAATGGACTTTTATGCTGAACACATTTAAGTGCCTACTAAAAATGATTGGAAGAATTTGGTAATTATTTTTTGTATATTTCTTTTTGATTATTTAAATATTATTGCTCAATTTAGATATGCTTCTTTGTGAGTTTTCAGATTGTAGGGGGGGGGTTCTATTGCTAATATTTTTTATAATTAGATTTTTACAGCATCAACTGCTCATTATTTATTACTTACTATGTATTAATCTGTGTTATGAATTATTATATCTGTTACTTAAATAATTTTAAAATATTGATAAGATTTATTACATTTTGATTAGTGGGTGTTGGGGTCGGGAATGATTTTTTGAGGATTGCTTTTTGATTATTTAAATATTAATGCTCAATTTACATTTGCAGTGATTTGAAAGCCAGAGAACAAATAATTTATTTTGAATATGAACTTTGATGCATATTTATGTTGAAGGTAAATAATGTGATCTTTTTGTATTTTCCTACTCTATTTGGTCATGATGCTTCTTTGTGATTTTTCAGATTGTATGGGAGAAGGATCTCTTGATCGAATTTTCATGTTTTTTTGGTTTTATTATTTGAAATTTTTAGCATTTTCTTGTTTTTTTTGTATAATTTGTAGTTTTTGATGTATTTTCTTTACATATATTGTCTGAGACATTTTTATTTGTCTATTTAAGTGAAGAAATTTTGATTGTAGGGGGGATATATCTCTCGATCGAATTTTCATGGTTTTTTTGTTTTATTATTTGAATTTTTTAGCATTTTCTTGTTGTTTTTTTGTAATTTGTAGTTTTCGATGCATTTTCTGTACATATATTGCCTGAGGCGTTTTTGTTTGTCGATTTAAGTGAAGACATTTTTATTTTAGGGGCGGCTATACCTCTTGATTGAATTTTCATGGTTTTTTTGTTTTATTATTTGAATTTTTTAGCATTTTCTTCTTTTTTTATAATTTGTAGTTTTTGATGTGTTTTCTGTACATATTTGCCTTAGGCATTTTTATTTGTCGATTTCAGGCATTTTCGTAAAAAAAATTATCATTTGCCATTTTCAGGCCGATTGTTGATGGTGTGGCAGCGCCATCTGATGGCGGCAGTATGGTCTCCAAACTACAACCCCAAAAAGCAATTTTGTTTGTGTAACCATTTAAATAACTAGCAAGAATTAAATGTAATTGTCATTTCCGTATATATTTGTGTATAACTGCATTCTCACAATTTATTAACACATATTTTTCTGAATGTATTCTAAAACAACTATATACATCTTTCTGTCTCTCTTTTTTTTCAAAATAATAAAAAAAAAACTTTCAAACTTTTTCTTTTTTTGACATGTATATCTAATTTTTTATGTATATACTCGCACACTGATGCCAATTTGTTGAACTCATGCTTATCTAGGCACTTGGCAAATATTACGTAACTCATTTGTAACAGGGTTTGAACCTGGCTCCTATTACAATGGTATAACAGAGGGAACAATTAGAACTTCATACACCCCCCTAATATCCATCATACCAGTCACGCCAGTCACTAATTCGATTTTTAGTGGTGTGTAGTCCCACTACACATCATGCATCCACGTTGGTCACCAGATATAATGGCTGGAATGATTAGCACTTGGATATATCTATCAGATATATCAACAAGACCAACTTATACAAAGTCTTTATGTGATGATACACCTATCTATCGAGCCCCAAATGTTGCTGGCTCCAGATATAATGGACGGAATGATGATCACTAGCCCCAAAAGTTGATGATGCCAGATGTAATAGATGGAATGATTACAACAACTCCAAACACTGCAAATACCAGATGTAATGGATGGAATGATTACAACTACTCCAAACACTGCAAATACCAGATGTACTGGATGGTCAACTAACTTGCAGACTGTACTTCTATACAGACATAGCAATATGGTGTGGGGATAAGTTAATATGCTCTAATTTATTACCCCTAATGAAACAATCTGCAAAGACCTACCAGGCTTAGAAGTGAAAAAAGTTGCATCCAACTATGTTCAGACTGTGGGTCATCTGATAGAGTGCTAATAAGAACCCTATGAAATGCTTAACCAATGATTGCATACCCTTTAATTGACTAAGTCTATCCCTATTTAATAATATTAAATGCACTTTAGGTTAGTTCATCCACTTTCCCCTTTTTTAATTCCATTATGCCCTAATATTTAAACCCAGAGAGAATATTGCTTTTAACTCTATTATCAGGTTTGAACAAATATACACAGCAACTCCTGCACCTATATATAGGTTACTACTAGCATTTATAATATTTGTTTTATTTTCAAGCTTTTATATAATAAGAAAAATAGATGTGTGTGCATGTATAATTATTTATAAACTGTGGAATGTCAGGACAACTCAATAAACCAGAGACTGGAATAATATAAAATCTCAAACATTTATTAACAATAATAAATTTGAAGTATAATGACAATAGTAATGATAAAAAAAATATAAAAAAATATAATAATCATCATAAGTAAATGTACCACAAGTGAATCTCTACCATCTTACTAATTAATTATCCTCTAGATCCAACCCATATACCCCATGGTAAAAATCCACCTATGTCACTCATTCTCTACAAATCATAATTATATAGAAAAATCAACTTTAATTTTTTTAATATAATTGAGAATCTGGCTAGCTAAATTCTATATTTACAAATGTTAATCTATGTAACAAGTTTCCCCAATGTATATATATAATAGAGACAGCTACCAGTTGATTAGTGAAACATCCTGGAAAATATATGTACACGGTTAATCACAAAATAAAACATATAATATGTGTTCTGTATGAGTGTGGTAATTTATCCTATATATAAATTTAGAGAATATTACCTCAATATTTATGTAGATAACCTGATGTGAAGCAGGTGGTATTACCTAAACTTTATTTATAATGAAAATATAAAAAATATCAAAATGTATATTCCCCCCTTTTCTTCTTTGCTAATTCTGAAAAATGAGGCTTCAGCATCAGAGTGTGAAAATACAACAGATAGTATGAATAAAAAAATAATAATAAATAAACAAAAATTTACAATATTGATTCTTTGATTAAAAATTGTAATTGGAACAAAGTTCATAAAAATCATCATAATAGAAGTAGTAATAGTTGATAGTTAGGCAAGTTGTTCTTCAAAGCAGTTTCACTTAGTAAATCATTCTCCTCAGCAAGGATAGATAAGTACAATGGTGTCTCCTTTCATTGTGTTTAATGGTAAACATCTTGATCCTCATTTGATTCACCATAAAGTATTCCAATCCTTGTTTACTTTTGACTGTAGGCATCTTCTTGTGATTTTACAAGACAGTATAAAAATATATATGTAGATATAATGCAGCTGGCAGGAAATACCATGACACACAATAGCATGTTTTGCTCTAGCCCATTTTCATATTAAAATACAATTTAATAATTATTTATAATCATATATTTTTATTGAATAATATTGAAGTGCTTATATATATATTATGAAAACTATTTCATTTTTTTTCCTTTTCCAATGATCAGAAAATTTAATTCTCATTATTGTTTTTGAAACGATTTAAAATATTCAAATTTACTCCAACAACTTTTACAACACAATTTAATTATTTAAGAATTAATCAGTTTTTCTTACTTCTTATTTCACTTTCATTCCTTTGAATTTGATAAACTTTTAGTTATAGCATTTGACTTTTAAAATGTTTATAATTTAACTAAAAGAAAAAGTAAAACTCCATTTTAGTGTTCTAAATTTTATTTTTAATCCTTGTTTTTTGTTACAGGTGCTATAACAATAAGAAGAACGATTTTTAAACTGTGTTTTGTTTTTGTACTTTCACATGCTTAGATTTCCAGGAACGCTGATATCTTTAACTGCCTATTGTTTAAATACATTTAGATTTATTATAAATAAGTAAAAAATAATAAAATAATAAAATCAGTTTTATTTTCACACACATGTGCCCATTTAATTAACTTCAGGTCATCCCAAATTCATTTAACTATTAATTAATATTCAATTTTAAATTAAAATTTATATATATATATATATATATATACATTACAGTTTATTTAATCAAATAGTTTTATATATATATACAATATTACTTTCTAAAATATTGATTGTATTTTATTTATTATAACTTAGTAATTTATTGTGTATTATATGTATATAGGCAATAATAATAACAAATAATCTTCCCACTATTAATATAAATTCCAAATGGATTGGGTTCAATAAATATGCTTGATCTTTTTAGGAATGTGTGCATTGTAAGCTATCCTTTACAACCCCCTCTCCTTACAGGGTTAGAATTTTAATATGCAATGAAAATTTTAACTCTTACACAAGGTTCGCATTTGAAGTATGACGGGTTTTTTTTCAACAAATATAAGAAGGGTAGTGACACCTTATTTTACTGTTTTTTACACTCAACTACACAAATTGCTTTCTATTCTTCTCTGCTCACTCTCATGCAATACTTTTTAAGGTGGGTTTCAAACATAGGTTTTGTTTGTTTTTTTTTAAAATAATGATGGTTTGGTTTTGAGCACACTAATAAAAATGTGTTTCTGTTTCAGATAGCACATATTGTTTTTTTCTTGTTATCCTCTATCCTGCTTTGATTGAGTCTTATTGGATTTTGGTTGAGGTCTAATAGAAAATTGGAGCAACCATCACTTAATGTGGTTTAACTCTTTTAAATAAAGTAGCTCTAAATTATCCTAACATTTGCTTTGGCATCCATTAGGGAACACTCTCATCATAATTTTAACCTAACTTCATAATATCTAATTTTTGTTTTACTTATCAACATTCTTTTTTTCACACATCAGTTGAGTATGACAATTCTACAATTACTAAAATTGTCCATAGTATGGTTTCATAATTTGGGTATTATATGTGCCCCTAACTTGTCCTTCCATATTCAACCAAAATGCATTAGGACTCGATTGTTTAACAATTGTGTAAGGTTTTTCATATAGATGGTAAAACTTACTGTACTTATTTTCAATTTGCTTACTAATATGAGGGTTTTTTATTAAAACTTGATCTCCTACTTTAAAAGTATGAAAAGTTCCAGTCTTATTTTTTTCCTTTTGTTAGCCTTACTCACCAATCGAAGATATGCTTTTTGCATATTTTTCTCCATACTATTCTCTTTATATCTAGTCTTAGGTTGATATGTAGTGAACCAAATGGAAATTGATTGATTAAAATGTAGTTCAATGGGTATGAATCCAGTGGATTCATTCACACTCCAGTTGATATAATTAACTATCTGGTCTATCTACCTTACAATATCATTTTCTTATACTATCATAAGTTGTATTATATATATATATATATATATACATTTTGATTTATATATATATATATTTATATATACATTTTGATTTATTCATTCATTTATTTATTGTTTCCTACAAAAATATATACATCTTTTGAGCTTTCATCCATCATAAAAGTCCATTTTAAGTGTCCAATGTTGCATCATTTGAAGTCCTTCCCTTGTTATGTACTTTTCTCTTAAGTACTGTCATTTATATGCCTCATAAATGTGAAGGGTCCTTCATAAGTGTTACATAACTAATGGAACTGAAAACCTTTCTGTTTGATGAACTGCAACATGGTCATCTCTAATGTCACCATATAATTTTCTATGTATGGAAAATTTTGTCAATTATGGAAACACTCTAACTTCCATAATGCACAGCTAAGATGATCGAATTCACCAATCTCTTTAATGCCTTCAACAATGGCATTTGTCATGTGACAGTTTTCTCCTAAGAAAGCTGTTTGAACTTGTAACAATCCACCATTGTTATTGTTATTATGCTCACAAATGTCATGTCTGAAAAGCATTTTATTCTTGTTTCGATGATAAACATGAATGTGTTGCAATGATCTCAAATATGAGTCCAAATGATTTCCCACCGAACCTTCTTTCATATACTCTATCATGAGCTCTTCAGAGTATGATGTGTAATCGATTCCTATGGCTTCATCATTTAACTCAGGTTCAATCTTGAAACTTTGTGATCTTTGTATCACTTCAATATTGAGAGTATCACTCAATTGCTTTTCTCTCAACTTAAATTCAGTATATTGAGTACGTCTGGGTTTTTTGTGTTTCAACAACTAATGTACCCTTACTCAGTTGGCATTCAGTGATTCCAAACCTCTGAACAATGGTTTTCTTTAAGCATTTTAGTTTTGTCTTAAGGTTTCTTTCTCCATATTTTGTTTAGTACAATTTTGCTCCAACTCCATATGGATAATTCGTAATTCCATTTGAAATTTCAACTTGGTGCTTCCATTGATTTTCATGCACTTCTTGCTGAAAATTTTCTTGATTCCTGTGCACCTCATAATATTTTGCATTCAATTGTTCCGTGACACTGGATTTAAAATCATCAATTCGCTGTTGGCATTTTATATTCTTTTCATCAATTTCATTCTTCATCTCCAACATCCCTTGCTTCAGCTCAATATTGTCTTTCTGAACATATTCTAATTTTAAGGAAAGTTGTCCCATATCTTCAGACAGCTTAATTTCAACATTATCAATTTTTGTTTCCATTTGTTCCTTCATATCATTCACATCCTTATTCAATTCTTCTTTTATTTTATTTATATCAGCCTTGGTTGCCATAGCTTTCATCTTGGTTGCCATATTCTCCATCTTACAATTCATATCACTTTTCATATTCTCCATATTGCTATTTATATTATTCATATCACTCTTCATATTCTCTTTTATATTATCCATTTTACTATTTAAATCACTTTTCATATTCTCCATATTGCTATTTAAATCACTTTTCATATTCTCCATATTGGTTGACATATTCTCTATCTTGCTATTTATATCACTTTTCATCTCTATGATTGCTTGAATTAGTTGTGTCAATGTTGTAGAGTTTTGAATAGCCTGAGTTTCTCCCACTTCAGACCTTTAAATAATCTCTCTGGGAGAAATTATCTTAATTTGAGAAACCGTTTGACTTCCTTCCTGCATTTGTGGGGATAGTTCAACTTCCAGAATAGACCCCCCCCAGGTATCTGAATCATCGTAGATTCTACCTTATTATTGGTAGTATCATCTACCATCTCACTGTCACTACTATCTTTCCCTATTTCCAAATGTTTTGATTCCATATTACTTAATTGCTTACCACTTCTGGTTATCATTAAATATTTATTTATTTGCAAACTATTTATAAAATATTTATTTATGAAACTACAAATAATCACAGTGCATCATGCCACTACCAACCATTGCATTTATCTTTTACCTTTTTTTTCTAGTTTTTAATAGATCTACTTTTAGTCTATGTCCTTTTACATGCCTAACTCTACTATTTTATTATCGTTTATTAATCATTTAACTATTTATCATTGGTCTTTGTTTATTGTCCAATCCTTTATATTTTCAATTTACACTCAATATTTTAGATCTGTTATTGAAAATTGATTCAAGTTTATGTGATCTATCATCCCTATTACTATTATTTTTAATGAACGTACTAGTTGTTTGCCATGTGTATAAGTTCATATGGGTTTATTTTGAAAGAAAAATATCAAATGAAATATGCTTTAACATTTTTTTTTTTTTAAATTTAAATGCCAGTCCAATTAGAGTATATTCATACTTAACATACTGGATACCAGATGTAACTAATGGTAAATACATTTGAATACATTTATCAGTTATAATATCTTCATGCCTACTATGTTGCATCAGATATAATTATTAGTTAATATACTTAGATACCACTATCAATTGTAATATCTTCATGCCTACTACGTTGCACACCAGATATAACTATTAGTAAATATAGTTTGATACCTCTATCAATTGTAATATCTTCATGTTTACCACGTTGGGCACCAGATATAACAAATGGAATAAATAGGACTTCATACATCCCCCCTAATATCCATCATTCCAGTCACACCAGTTGCTATTTTGATCTTTAGAGGTGTGTAGTCCCACTACACATCATGCATCCACATTGGTCACCAGATATAACGGACAGAACATTTAGCACTTGGATATATCTATTAGATATATCAACAATCATCTGGTTCGATCACAATGTATGACCAACTTATACAAAGTCTTTTTGTGGTGATTCACCTATCTATCAAGCCCCAAACATTGCTGGCTCCAGATATAATGGATGGAACAATGACCACTAGCCCCAAAAGTTGATGACACCAGATATAAAGGACAGAATGATTACAACTACTCCCAAACACTGCAAATACCAGATGTACTGGATGGTCAACTAACTTGCAGCTGTACTACTATACAGACGTAGCAATATGGTGTGGGGATAAGTTAATATGCTCTAATTTATTACCCCTAATGAAACAATCTGCAAAGACATACCAGGCTTAGAAGGGAAAAAAGTTGCACCCAACTATGTTCAGACTGTGGGTCATCTGATAGAGTGCTAATGAGAACCCGGTGAAATGCTTAACCAATTATTGCATACACTTTAATTGACTAACTCTATCCCTATTTAATAATATTAAATGCAATTTAGGTTAGTTCATCCACTTTCCCTCTTTTTAGTTCCGTTATGCCTTACTATTCAAACCCAGAAAGAATATTGCATTTAGCTATTATCAGGTATGAACAAATATACACAGCAACTCCTGCACCTATATATAGGTTACAACTACCATTTATTATATTTGTTTTATTTTCTAGCTTTTATATCATAAGAAAAATAGATGTGTGTGCATGTATATTTATTTATAAACTGTGGAATGTCAGGACAACTCAATAAACCAAAGATCGGAATAATATAAACTCTCAAACATTTATTAACAGTAATAAATATCAAGTATAATGACAACAGTAATGATAAAAAAAAAATAAAAAATATATAATAATCATCATATGTACATGTATCACAAGTGAACCTCTACCACCTTACTAATCAATTATTCTCTAGATCCAATCCTTATACCCCATGGTAGAAATCGACCTATGTCACTCATTCTCTACAAATCATAATTATATAGAAAAATCAACTTTAGTTATTTAATATAATTGAGATGCTGGCTAGCTAAATTATATGTTTACAAATGTTAATCTATTTAACAAGTTTCCCCAATTTATATATATAATAGAGACAGCTACCAGTTGATTAGTCAAACATACTGGAAAATATATGTACACGGTTAATCACAAAATAAAACATATAATATGTGTTCTGTATGAGTGTTGTAATTTATCCTATATATAAATTTAGAGAATATTACATCAATATTTATGTAGATAACCTGATGTGAAGCAGGTGGTATTACCTAAACTTTATTTATAATGAAAATATAAAAAATATCAAAATCAATAATCACCTCTTTTATTCTTTGCTAATTCTGAAAAATGAGGCTTTAGCATCAGAATGTGAAAATACAACAGATAGTATGAATAAAAAAAAAAATAATAATAAATAAACAAAACTTTACAATATTGATTCTTTGATTAAAAATTGTAATTGGAACAAAGTTCATAAAAATCATCATAATATAAGTAGTAATAGTTGATAGTTAGGCAAGTTGTTCTTCAAAGCAGTTTCACTTAGTAAATCATTTTCCTCAGCAAGGATAGATAGGTACAATGGTGTCTCCTGTCATTGTGCTTAATGGTTAACATCTTGATCCTCATTTGATTCACGATATAGTATTCCAATCCTTGTTTACTTTTGACTGTAGGCATCTTCTTGTGTGTTTACAAGACAGTAGAAATATATATATATATATATATATATTTCTACTGTCTATATATGCATATATATATATATATATATATATATATATATATAATGCAGCTGGCAGGAAATACCATGACACACAATAGCATGTTTTGCTCTAGCTCATTTTCATATTAAAGTACAATTTAATAATTATTTATAATCATATATTTTTATTGAATAATATTGAAACACTTATATATATGTATATTAAGAAAATTATTTCATTTTTTTTCCTTTTCCAATTTCCAGGAAATTTAATTCTCGTTATTGTTTTTGAAAAGATTTAAAATATTCAAATTTACTCCAACAACTTTTAAAACACTATTTAATTATTTAAGAAGTAATCAGTTATTCTTACTTCTTATTTCATTTTCTTTCCTTTGAATTTGATAAACTTTTAGTTATAGCATTTGACTTTTAAAATGTTTATAATTTAACTAAAAAAAAAGTAAAACTCCATTTTAGCATTCTACATTTTATTTTTAATCCTTGTCTTTTGTTACAGGTGCTATAACAATAAGAAGAATGATTTGTAAACTGTCTTTTGTGTTTATACATTTCACATGCTTAGATTTCCAGTAACACTGATATCTTTAACTGCCTATTGTTTAAATACATTTAGATTTATTATAAATAAAAAAAATAATAAAATCAGTTTTATTTTCACACACATGTGCCCACTTAATTGACTTCAGGTCATCCCAAATTCATTTAACTATTAATTAATTTTCAATTTTAAATTAATATATATATATATACACATTACAGTTTATTTAATCAAATAGTTTTATATATACAATATTACTTTCTAAAATATTGATCATATTTTATTTATTATAACTTAGTAATTTATTGTATATTATATGTATATAGGTAATAATAATAACAAATAATAATCTTCCCACTATTAATATAAATTCCAAATAGATTGGGTTCAATATATAGACTTGATCTTTTTAGGTGTGTGTGCATTGTAAGCTATCCTTTACAATGGTAATAATTTTTTCTATATAAGTTCAACATTTTGCAGCATTCTATAATTATTGATAAACTATTTAAATGTTTTCTCATATTTTTTTCACTTTCATCAAGTTACAAAACAGTATCATACAATATTAATAATATAAATCTTCAAATAAAATAATTTGATTGTAATATTCACTGCATGCTCATTAGTTTTTGTTTTATAATAAATATGTTTTCTCTAGTTTTTTAATAGATTTGTCTATGATTTGTAAAATTTTGCATAGCATTTTGTCATGATAATGAAACAAAATTTTACACTCATCTACTTAAAATTATAAACTTATTTATCTAAAAAATATATGATCTTTAAAAATGATTGTCAATAATTATTTAAATGAATGACATTTTAAAATTAAGTTGTAATTAAAATTTCATTATTATACTTATATGTAAAAATTTAATATTTGCGTTAATATTAGAAATACACACACTCTTATATAATTTGGAAAGCAAAACTATATATAAGTCAAATCAAACCCAATCAATAAATGATAAAATTTGTTGGTTCTTTTATATATTAACGCAAATGTTAAATTTTTACATATAGTATTATCTAACACACATTTGAACATTTTATATGTTATACTTATAATATATTTGTTCTTTTAAATTAAGAATTTGATGTGATTTTATATGGGATAACTAATATAATCTATATTGTGCCGGTCGGATTTATATGTTCACATAACAAGATCTAGCATTTAGGCAAAAGTACCTCGAATCCAATCGTGCGCAAGATATGCAGGAACACTCATGAATTCTGCCCTATTTGCCTAGTCCCCAGATCTATAATACTATGAGCAACAATCCCGATGACATCGATTAATCTACTTCTCATCCGCCGGCATCGATCATCGGAGACACAAAAAAACACAAGGCTAACTTATGATAAAATAACTTAATAACTAGCATATTAATTATGTGTTGAGCAGAGATCATCTATTCATATTTAAACTTAAGAAATAACTTAATATTTTATCTTAACTAAAGAAAGCACTGATTCGAGTTTGATGTATATATATTTAACATTTATTAATAACAATTATGTCAGATCATTTAGCCGACGTGAGCCTCGGAATTATTATATATACTTATTTGATTCATTTTGAACAATAACATTATAATTGTGGCTATGCCAATAATATATATGTGTTTGAATAAATTAGTGCTATTAGAATATATTATTAGAACGCTATCACACCCCCAGAGACAAAAAGAGCATTTAATTGATTTAAACAATATTTTTATAAGCAGAGATTATATTTGGTTACATTTAATATTATGATTGATTTGAATTCTAGATAATTAATGCACGGGATGGGTAATGAACAATTATATCAACATTACTAAATCTATCGCATTAATACTTATATTAAACTAATGGAAATATGTCTGTTTAAAGAAATCATTTCATTACGGCTTATGAATACTTCTGGGTGACTGATAAGATAATGAAAAGCAGTGCATGCATGGTGGCTTATAGGGTCAGTCCAATTATGGATCCTGGAGCTTCATGAATTCTAAGAGAAATGACCGATTTCTTCTGCAGATGTAGGCAGGGTCGGTTTGATAAACGAGAGAGTCCAGATTCCCTGGAATGAGGTACAGGTGAATTGTGGATGATGAAGAGTGGTCAGCTATGTCATTATTGGGCTGGTTTCCCAGATTGCTCCCCATATAAAGCGTGCACAAAACCAAAGATATTCCCAGGGTGGTTTTACAGCCTGGTTCAAGGACATTGAGAATGATGATGGGGCCCGACTTAGCGGTTGCCTCCATGTAAGAAAGAAGCACGAATGTATAAAATAGAATGGCCTTTATGCACTAAACGCTTACTAATAAAACATAAATATAATTCTGAAATTAAAGATTATTGGAACGTATTTATTGCCCACAAATTATGAAATATTCGGCGTAATGATATGGATTCACTTAAGCAAACAGGGATAATAATTATATATAAATATAAAACTAAGATATTATGGTCCCCCTCCCCCTTACATTATGTTACTTAATATTATTCATTACTTTTTACACATTAAATCTCAGTTTTGGCTTAATCAATGCCCTTATGAAAATATATTAATTGATTACACAATAAGTGGGTGGTCGTAATAGCTAAAATGGATTTTACATATATAATATAGTTTAAAAATAAAAGATAGCGCATTATTTAGGAAGGAGAATGTGAAAAACAGATGTCAAATCTGTTTTTCTACAGTAAACATGAAGAAATGTAATTAATTTATTTATCTAAAATCACAAGCATCTGGGCAAGCCGAATAAGACTTGTTTTGATCAATTATAAATTATTTACCCAGTAAATGATGGGTGGGTAAAAACAAAATGAGTTATATTCTTGTGATTTTAGAATATTATTGGCAATAATTTTAAAATATAAATACATAAAAATCTGAATAAAAATTATTGGCAGCTTGTAAAAAAAGAAAAGAAAAACGTTTTATATAGGAGGCTTAATATAGATTAGTTATATAGAGTTATATAATATGCATTTGAAGACATTTAAGAGATATAGTTTAAAATACACACATTACGAAGAAGGCAGGATTTTAGGAATTATAAGTGGTCAAAGTTCTTTACCTTGATTATTGGAAGAGCGTTTCACTAGGAATCAGTCCATCGGTATTATGTCACTAGATCTAGGGTAGCATTATTATTTGAGATAGCACTTCATTTTCATTGGAAAAATATACGCAAAGTTCAGGAGCATGGAGTACGGAGCTTCGTTCATGGGAACAGCATATTAGAATGGAGAGACAAGGTGAAATTTACTACTCACAACACATTGCATGAAAATTACATTGGGCATGGTCTATGTTTAGCAGCATGGCTATTTAATGGTCTCCTCTCCCATCGATTCAAATTCAGCAGTATTTATACATTTAATTAGAAGCTGTAACTAAGCAACTACTGCTGGACCTGAGGCGGTTTAAGCACTTAGATTTCATTTGGAATCATTTGGCCAGATACTCTTATCTAGTAAAATGTTGAAACAATGCAAGTTTGTTATCAGTTTCTCGAACGATTGTTTTAAAATATATCTTGTGATTTTAAAACAAGCTAGTGTGGACAATTTCCACTAGTGGGTTTATTCTATTATTACCAATTTGTAATCTTCTATTTTAATCTAAAGGGTCTTCCGGGTAATTGTTTTTCGAGAGACTTACTAACAAGATTGCATCATTTCTGGCTACAAACTTATATATGAAAAAATAATAAGTTTCATATATGATACCTTATATATATAATATAACTATTAATTTAATCACAATCTCCTACACTGAAATATACATATATATTTATTATTTACGCCCACATACACATGAGAATATTATTATTAAATTAAAATACCTACGTTTACATTATTTTATAATACTGAGCAAATAAATATATTATTAGTTATGTGTATACGTGCATAAAGGCAAGTTTGAATTCAGTTAGGTGGTAGTAGATTGGATGTGGGCTGTGAAGCAGGATCTGAGCATCAGATCAATTACTTCAATATATTATTTTTTATTCATTTAGAATCATGAAACCCTTCTTCATTTAGCTGCTGAAAATGATAACTTGTTAGTAGTTGAAGAACTTCTTAAACATGGAGCAGTTATTAACCATCAAAACATTGTAAATCAATTGTTTATGATTATAATATTATAATAGTTGTTTGCATTATTTAAAATTAGGCAATATTGCAATGAAATTTAAGATTATCTTTCCTATATATTTTCTATTAAAAATTTTTTAAATGCAGAAAGAATATGTCATTCAGATTAGAAAATAACTGATACAATAATACTTTTTTTTTGGTATATCATAAGTTCAATGTTGTTATCCATGAAATATAAACAAAATAGAAATTTTGTTCATGTAACGATTTAAATAACTACCAAGAATTAAATGTAATTGTCATTTCAGTATAGTCATTTTTCTACAATCTTAACTATTTTAGCTTCTAAAATATAATTGTGAAATAAAAGCAGAATTTCTTTTGCTTATTGACTCAGTAAAATAAAATCCTACTTATTTCAAAACAAGAGAAAACTATCAGCACAATGAAATTTGACTGTCAATACAGTTTTATACAAAAAGATATTGTGTATTGTTAAAAAAATTTATTGCAATTTCTATACATATGTGGCAAATAAAGACAGAAATGATGTTTTACACCATTCTGTTGTTATGCAATGTAATGAAATGTCAAGCAAGGCAGTCAGGTTGCTAAATAAGTAGACAATATGAAGTTAATGAAATAATCTATTGATTTGGGGTTTAACTGAAGTTTAAAGATACAGATGGATTTAAAAATCCTGCTACAATGCTGATCACATAAACATATGAAAATAAAAATCACTTATTAATTTAGTTTACTAATTATTAAGTCATTTACATAAATGCAGCAGGTTTAATTAAATGTAGATATAGTTGCATAACTAATAAAATATTGACAGAGTTCATGTGCTAATTAATCAGTTAACATTATATTGTCAAGCAAAAAAAACAATATTTATTAATGCAATTTATTAATATATGATGTTTAGGAGTCATTATTCTGATGAAGTTCAAGATCAAACTATGTTGGGTTATTATGTTGTATTTAATAGTATATCATTTATAATATTCATATGTAGATAGGTATGGATTTGTTATTTTGTATTTTTTTCTCATACTACTATTATTTTTTGTTTCTGAGAACACATACTTTTCAATTTATTTAAATGACTGTTCTATCTTGAGGTTGTATTTAAAATATACTTTCAAAGATTAATTATTATTCATCATGAATTGTGACAGATAAAATCACATTTATCTTTACTTTGTTAATGTTATTAGCCCAAACATAGCTTTTCTACTTATGCAGCATAGTCGTTGGTGAAATTACATAACAGTAATTTATTATTATAGATTATAAATATATATATATATATATATATATATATATATATATATATATATATATATATATATATATATATATATATATATAATATATATATATAAAACTCTTTATATAATTGCTGATAAACTTTTTAGATGTATATTATTCTTTATCTATTTATCTTAATATATGTTCCTTTATTAGAACACAATTTTAGTTTTATAATACCAAAACTGTTGTGATTGTATTTCCACCAAGTGGCATATTAAGACATCTTTCGCTTGGTTTATATTTTGTGTTTTAATTATGGTGATGAATAACACAGTGCATTGTAAAACAGAAATGTTTTTTTAAAATTCTGGTATAATGTCTGAAGTATGAAATAAATCAAATTTACATAGCTACATATATTATTGAATGGAGAATTGAAAAAAGGTCATTGGAAATAAAAAAACAAAACTATTACTATGAAAAATCTTAATAGTAGGGCAGATATATTCTCTGGTCTAAAGATCTTTAAGTGAGAAGATGAAATATTTTTTGAGGAATGGATGGATTTGTACAAGTAGAACAAGTACTTTGGGTGCTATGCTAGACTACTTACAAGTTCCACAAATAGATGAATCGTTACTGATCTTCACATATGTAATCCAACCAACTATAGATAACCAACCTGCTATCATATAAGAAATTATATTGGTTTATGTAAACCTAATTACTACTTTCTAAACAAACAGTTTTTAAATTAATTTTTACTTTCAGTGACTTGAGGTATGGTTAGAGCACAGTAATCATAAGCACTTCCATGCCATGAGGCACTTAGTTATACTTGTACATTTTCTGGTAATCTTATATGCCAGCATATATTTTGGTAAATATACAGTATCAGAATCCACCTAAAATGTTTACAAAAAAGTCTGCTAAAGATGTTATTTAACATTTACATTTTATTGAATATTAATGTTTTTTTTAAAAAAAAGAAATCATTGTAAAAAAATTAATTACATTATTTACAGTTTATGTTTTTTTTTGCATTAACTTACCAACAGAGAAAGAGGAAAAAATCTAACTTAACAGTTTACTTTTTACACATGTGAGCTGTGTCAACTGTATCGTGACCACTACTATACAGTTTCTGGGATGGTAGAATTCTGTACTATTTGAAATAGCCCACAGCATCATATTTACTGGCTTTAATTTTATTAGTAAATAGAATAAATAATATTTCTTAATAAAGGTTATTAGATTTTTTAAAATTTCACAATAAAGTAATTAACTTGGTTTTAATTTAACAAGCAGCATTTCTTCAATAGATTTTAGGCTCTTAAAACTGTATATTCATCAAAAACACAAGCTACCATGATGGTTACCTAGACAATTTACAAGTACAAATACAATCTGACAATATGTTTATGGATTTATGCATGTACTCTAACCCAATTTCAATAGCAGTTACAAAAATAACTTTAATATGCTGATGTTAAGTAGTTGTTATCTTTCTTTGAGGCAATTTATTTGAAAATGGTTTATAGAGAAAAATGGCAAAATATTGTATTATTATGCTACCATATTTAGTATATGTTTTCTACCATCATAAATGAAGAACTTAAATGATGTGCATTAAAAGTGGCCTGTCATAAACATATGATAACCTTGTCATGCTTGACATATTGAACATTACATTTATATAAATAATAACAATAGTAATAATAACATCATAGGTAATCATAAAGCAAAAGTCAGATTTATTACAAAAAATAAAGAACATAAATTTTTATTTAAAGTACAAAAACATGAAATGGAGATAATTGATTTTATCAAACTCCTAATCATAAGAATGAAGAAGTGCACTGATGGATAATGAGCTCTTAACACTGGTCATAATAGAACATATTTTACAAAGAAAAAACATTTAGTGAATGAAAATATAAGTATAATGGGAAAGATGGGTTAATCAGTAAAAAGAAATTATGTCTTCTTAGATTTGCAGAAAATTCTAATTTGGTATGATCCATGATCCAAATTCTTACAGTAAAATAATAATGGTGTTAATAGTTGTGAGGCATGTTTATAATAATGCTCAATTTAATTTGTGATTATGCTTTAATGTTAGGTTAAATAAAACAGAAATAAATTTATTATTTTTTAATTGATTGCATTACAATAGCAATATTTTCATTGAATAAATTTTTTATTATATAAAATTTAATTAATCTGTTGTTGTAAGTAGTAGACATTGGCCAAAATATATTAGAAATAATGGTGTTGGCTCTTTAAATACAAATGATTTATTTAAGCAAATATTGCTACAACACATGTAATCACTATCACCAACATTTTTAGGAAGAAACACTGCAATACAGATAAATAGATGAATCAATAATAATAACAATTGTATTTAATAATTTACATTACAGTTGAATATTGAAAATTAGAAAAAAATTGAAAAGAAGCAGAAAACAAAACTGTTGATAAATATTAAAAGCAGTATTATAGATTAAAAATATATGATATAAAACTTTATATTTAATCTTCAATTTATTTTCTTCCTCTTTCCTTTTTAGTTTCACTTTTTTATATAACATATAATGGCAACATTTCACTCTTTTTACACTTTACAGCAAAATATATTTATTTATTATTTAAACCATTAAGCATCACATGATCACTATCTCTTATACTAGCACATATTTGTTTATAAACAAAGCAAAACTCTCCATACAGTATTGCCACCCTGTGCCAATCAGAGTAATCAATGAATGCCAAAAGGCTTGGGCATAAAATCCCTATCTAATGCCTACTCATCCAATATCCCAAGACTAGTTTCTGGCTTGTGGCCATTGTCATTGAGGAGCTTTGTATCTGAGAGCAATGCACCTAGATCTTAGGATCTAATGCAACCCTCCAGCACCTACCTTTTATCTCTACTTAACTACAAAATCATGAGAATGAAATTGAAAAACACAAAAATGTTTTTAATCTAAGCTCAATAGCTGATATAGTCATATGGGTCTCAACTCAGTTCAGCACCCATACATTTTGGTGTCTTTGGCTCTTTAACAACCATAGCCACCACTATCCTATTAGGCAGGATTAGTGTTAAACCATTAAGCATCACATGATCACTATCTTTTATACTAGCACATTTGTTTATAAACAAAGCAAAACTTTCCATACAGTATTGCCACCCTGTGCCAACCAGAGTAATCAATGAATGCCAGAAGGCTTGTGCATAAAATCCCTTTCTAATGCCTACTCATCCAATATCCCCAGACGAATCCTGCCTAATAAGATAGTGGTGGCTATGGTTATTAAAGAGCCAAAGACACCAAAATGTTTGGGTGCTGAACTGAGTTCAGACCCATATGACTATATAAATTCTTGAGCTTAGATTGAAAACATTTTTGTGTTTTTCAATTTCATTCTGATAATTTTGTAGTTAAGTAGAGATAAAAGGTGGGTGCTGGAGGGTTGCATTAGATCCTAAGATCTAGATGCAGTGCTCTCAGATCCAAAGCTCCTCACTGACGATGGCCACAAGCCAGAAACCAGTCTCAGGATATTGGATGAGTAGGCATTAGATAGGTATTTTATGCACAAGCCTTCTGGCATTCATTGATTACTCTGGTTGGCACAGGGTGGCAATAATGTATGAAGAGTTTTGCTTTATTTATTATTTGCAGTATAATCGGAAGAAGGATATGATAAATATTAGAACTAGAATAAGACATGAAAAAAATTGCATAAAATAAGAAAATAAAAAGAAGAAAAGTGAGGAAAAAAAGAAGAAACAAGAAAACAAAACAATATATGTAATATGCCAAAAATAAAATGAGAAGATGTTTCATATAGAAATAATAAAAGAAGAGATATAATGAAGGTGCAGGTAGGAATGAAGAAAATTTTACAGAAGTATATGGAAAAAGAATATGGGACATATTATTATGAAAATAAGGATGTTTATAATATAATTAAAAAAGATGATAAAAAATGGATCGAAAAGTTAAAGGAAGAAATAAATAATATTGTATATAGAATTAAAACTGTAAAGAATAGAAAGTTAGAGAAAAAGAAAGAATAATGGTAAATTATGTTATAGAAATGAAAAAGAAAAATGATAAAGAAATAATGTTTATAAAATCTGATAAAGGATGTAAATTAGTTATGATATATAAAGTTGATTATATAAAAAAGATGGAAGAAATTTTAGAAGAATTTTTTATAAAGATAAAGAAAGATGATAGAAAGGTGAATAATAACAAAATATATTTACAATGATTAAAGATTTATATAACAAAGGATTAGTAAATAGAGGAAAATTAGAGAATGCAGTTAGTAAGGATTGTGAAGTGTCAAAGATATACGGGGCACCAAAGATTTAATGGAGTATCGAAATGGTTAGTAAAAATATTCAGAAAATATGAAAATAGAGAAAAAAAGAATAATAAAAAATTAGTAAAAGAAATTGAGACAAAAGAAAAGGAATACATTAAATATAGATTGACAATGGTAAAGATGGATATAGTATCCATGTATACAAATATTGATGTAAAAACAATTAATTTGGCAATTAATAAATATAAGGAAGGTAGGGAATGGGAATTAACCATACCTAGAGTGATAGTAAAAAATTTAATGGAAATATGTTGTAAAGACATAACTTTTGAGTTTAATGGAAGGTTTTATAAACAGGAAGAAGGATTGTTAATAGGAGATGCATTGAGTGGGGTATTGAGTAAGATTTATATGGAGGATCGAATGATAGAGCCTGAGAATGCACCAATATTAATTAAAAGATATGTGAATGATTTTCTGTTCATATTTAATACAGGTGAAAGACAAATAAAAAGATTTATAGATAAGAAGATACATTTTACAACAGAATGGAGAAAAGATAATAGATTGGCATATTTAGATATAATGATAAAGAAAAAATATAATGGAAAAAAATGTGAGGTAAAAACAGAAGTGTATAGAAATATAGGTATTACAAATGCAGTGAATTGGAGTTCTAATATAAATATAAACCATAAGATTAGTGCTATAAGTTCTAAGGTTTATAGAGCAAAATGTTATGATGAAGGAAAGGCATAAGATAAAGAAATAAATATAATAAAGAAAGATTTCAAGAAAAATAAATATCCAGAAGAGATTAAAAGAAAATAAAAAAGATAAAACAGTTATATAAAAAAGGGGAAAATAAAAAGAAAAGAAGAATACATTGGAATAAAAGTTATTGATAGTAGTATAGTAAGGGGAATTAATAATATTATTACAAAAATAAATAAACAATTTAAAAGAGATAATAAATATAAAATAGTGCTTAAAAGGAAGAAAAATGTAATGGATATTTTAGGTAATAGGTATATAGGTGGGAAAAAGAAAGCTATAAATGGGGTTTATAAGATAAAATGTAGAAAATGTAAGAATAAATGGATTACAAATAAATATGTAAGAGAGATGAAAAATTCAACATATACTAGGTTAAAACAACATAAATATGATAGAGAATAACTGTTATATATGCATTATATGGAAACAGGTCATAAACTAGAAAAAAAGAATATTAGAATGATAAGTTATGCAAGTAGTAGAAATTATAGAAAAATAAGGGAGGCAATTTTAATGAAGAAGATAAACCCAAGTTTTAATGAAAAGGAAGTTTAAAAACAATCTTAGTATAAAAAATAAATATAATAAAAAGTTAAATAAATAAGTAGTTTGTATAATAGATATTAGATGGAGCTGTATATTAATATAACAAACAAATCTAGGAAGAATGCTGGGATAGAGAAAATGGTGGAGGAAAAAAAGTAAAAGTAGATAATAAGGTAAGAAGTAAAAAAATAAAATATATATAAAAATAACAGTATTTATTTTAAAAATTAAGTAAATGAAAGAAGCAGGAATAGAAAGAATATGGATAAAAAAGGAGTTTGCTGGTTTGCAGTTTTTTATATTTTTTAATAATAATTATAATCATAATGTAATTTATCATTTTATTTGCTTATTGAATTTATGTATTTTCATTTAATTTTTTATAAAAAAGTATAAAATACATTTTCTGTCAATATATAATGACATTTTTTACATGTTATATGTTCAAAAATTATAGGTGCCTACTGATTTAAATTCTATTACTCAGTTTAAAATCCTGTGTATCACAAAATTATTTTGAGAGAACAATGTGATTATTTGATTTAAATAACTTCAGTAAAAATGCCATAGTTTTTTTCACTGTATGGCTAATCAGATTTTATTCTCTCATTTATTATAATTGGTGTGTTGTCATCATCATCTTCAACCATTATCATTCCACTGCAGGATGAAGGTCTTTCCAAGTTTAATCCATCTTTTTTTATCTTTAGCTTTTCTTCTCCACATCATCCCTGCCAACTTTCTTATTTCATTCACACATCTCACATGTGATCTCTTTCTGGGTCTTTTACAATCTCTTGGAATCCAGTTTAAAATTTCAATTGGCCATCTGTTATCATCTCTTCTAACAATATGTCCAGCCCAACTCCACTTCAGTCTTTTAATTTTTTAATGAGGTCAGTAACACCCGTTTGTTCTCTTATCCATATATTGCGTTTTCGATCCCTTCTTGTTATTCCCAACATGCATCTCTCCATACTTCTTTGAGTGGTCTGAAGTCTCTGTATTGCTCTTCTATTAAGTGTCCAAGTCTCAGAGCCATAAGTAAGAACTGGCAAAGCACATTTATTAAAAACCTTCCTTTTCAAACACATAGGCATACTTCATTTTAGTATCAAGTTATTTCTACCAAAAGCACTCCATCCAAGTTTAATTCTATGATTAATTTCATCCATTATATTTCTATTTGTATTAATAATTTGACCAAGGTATTTGTAACTGTTAACTTTTTCTAACTCATTATAATCAATCTTTATTTTTATATTTTGAGAAAATCTATTAAACATTACTTTAGCCTTTTTAACATTTATCTTTAGTCCTACTTTCACTTGATAACTCCTGCAACATTTCCTGTAGCTCTAAAGCATTATTTGCAAAACAACTACATCATCTGCAAAGTCTAAATGACTTAAATAATCTCCATTTACTTTCAATCTTTTAGCTTCCCATTTTAATCCACAAAAAAATTCTTGCAACACTGTTGTAAAATGTTTTGGAGATATGGGGTCACCCTGTCTTACACCCTTTTCAATGTTGATTTTCCTACTATCATTATGTAATCTAATTGTTGCTGTTGCATTTTTATAAATATTCTTCAAAAATATGACAATATCCTGGATCTACATCTTGATGATCCTATGCTTTAATCACTCATAAAATGTTTATAGAATCAAATGGCTTTTCATAGTCGACAAATCCTAAGCATAATGGCAACTCAAATTCATTTCTCTTTTCTATAATTTCTCTCGATATCTGGATATGATCTACTGTACTAAAACCACTTTTAAATCCAGCTTGTTCTTTTGGTTGGTGGAAATTCAGTGTTTTCTGTAGACAACTTGTAATTATGTTAGTAAAAATTTTGTATAAAACTGATAAAAGACTGATAGGTCTGTAATTTCTAATATCATCTTTATCATCTTTTTTAAATATTAATAATAAAACTGCATTCTTTCAGTCATCTAGTACATCTTTATCATTTAGACATTTGGTATATATTTTTGCTAAAAAAAATTCTATTTTTTCACCTGCTTCATTTAATATATCAATTACAATTTCATCATTACCTGGAGCCTTTCCTTTCTTCATAAATTTAATTGCATGTCTCACAACCTCATTCAAAATTCTGGGCAGTTCGAAAGATATAATATGTATAGGAAGCACTAGTTCTTTATTACTATATAATTCTTGATAGAAGTCTTCTACACATTTTTTGATGTCATTTCTCTTTTTAGTAATAACGCCATCTTTTTTTTATTGCAGATATAAATTTCCTACCAATACCAAAATATTGTTTTACACTCTTTACACTTTTATTCTCATCTACAACTTTTCTTGCTAGTTCACAATTATACTTTCTTATATCATTTTCAACTCTTTTCCACACCATTTTACAAAATTTGAGATATTCTATCTTTTTTAATGCACCATTGTTGTATATCCTCATATTCCTTCTTTTCTTCATAAATTCTGTAGTCTCAGTAAAAATTTTATTGGGCAATTGCTGCTTTTTTCTATGAGCTATCTTTGTTGCAATATTTAAAAATGTATCACTTATTTTCCTATTAATATCATTCAAATCTGAATCATGTTCAAAATCTACTAATACTTGAAACCGATTTGTAAGTTCTAATTTAAATTCATTAGTATGTTTCTGAAAATTAAAAATATCAACTGTAAATATTGTTTTTCTTAATAATTTTTGTCTGTCTAGTTTTGCATTAACATGTATCATACATCTTACTAATTGATGATCACTTCCTGTATTAAATTTATTAAGAACATTACAATCTTGAAATATTTATTTTCAGTTGGTCAAAATATAATCCAATTCTGCCATACCTTCATTTGGATGCTTCCATGTCCATTTTCTTTTAACATTTTTTTCAAAAAAAAAATTCATAATATAGATTTTTTCTTTTTTTGCAAACTCCACAAGTCTATGTCCTCTCTCATTTCTATTACCATAACCATAATTACCTACAGCATTTTCATCTTTAATTTGTTTACAAATTCTAGCATTAAAGTCTCCCATAACAATTTTAAAATGTTGTTTACTCGGATCAAAAGCCATTTGTACATCCATATAAAAATCTTCTATAACTTCATCACTATGAGAACTTCTTGTGGTATAAACCTGAATTATCTGCATTTGGTATCTTCTATTAAGTTGTAAAACTAATCTTGCCACTCTGTCTGATACACCATCAATCTCTACAATGTGTTTTTTTCATTTTTTATTTATAATGAATCTACTCCACTTGTATTAACAATATTTGTGCCTTTATAGTAGAGTATATGTCCACTTTTAAATCAATTGTTTTTTCACATTTTCTTCTAACTTCACACAGCCCAATAATGTCCCATTTAATATAAGACAGTCCTTCTTCTAACTCTTGCAATCTTCCTTCACTTGAAAATGATCTGCAGTTGTAAGTACCTAAATAAAAAGTTGTCATCAAATGGCAGCCTGAGTCCACAGTCAGGGGATTCATAGCACCCTCCACATTCAGTCACCAACCTTTGCTTCGTTGATGACTTTACAGCCTCCTGGGAATAAGGGCCATGATTTATTTTTGTCTGTCATGATTGTGCATATTAAAAAACTATTCTTAAACTTGGAGGTAAAAAGCCAATAAACTCACCACGCTGGCTAATGCATGTTGGTGAGCAGCCCATCCATGTTTGTATACTATATGAATAATCACATAGTAATAACTGCTGCAATGAGAAGAATGTATGGAGTGGACATTAGGAATTTGCCCTGCTCGGTTCATTTAAGGCCTCCAAGATGAATTAAAGGGTCTCCTTTCAGTTAATAGCAAACTCCTTTCTGCAGCCAATTGGTTTGTACCCATTTATAAATATTATATTTATTGTAAAGATTTCAAATCTGTTGAAATTCTTTTCTCTCACAAATGTAATTTATTATTAGAACTTTGTTTCTCTTTGGAAAATGTACAAATCTTTTATTAATTGTAAAATAAAAATTTCTGAAGTTTTCAAATGAATAAAATATGCTTTGGTGTTATATAAAGCTATTCTTTGAATTCTTTTCATTGTTATTTTCATTATTTAATTCATTATATTGTAATCGCCCCACGCGACCGTGGCATCATCACTACCTACTCTAATCCTTGCTTGACGATTCCTTTTTTTGTTGGCACCCGCTGTGTTCTTCCGTCTGGGGATTACATGATGTTCTGCGACGATAATTTCTAACACCCATACACGTACGCTTTATTTATTTTATACATAGATTCGAATCGAATACCAGTAATAGGCGCCAGGAGAACTTTTAGAAGAGTCCGCCACGTATGTGCATAAGCCCACTCAATTATATCACAAAACATGCCCGTGCCTCGCTCCAGTCGGAAACATGAAACGAACACAGCCACAATTACCCTTCACACTACCTCCGTTATTATAATCATAGAAAGGCCCGCCCTACATCCCACAGAACAAATTAATCCAACTTAACTTTAGTCAAACAAGCATCACGACATAAGCATAAAATCAATAAAATCCCACCCCCAAAATATCAACTGCATTCAGCATAAAATCGATAAAATCCCACCCCCAAATATCAACTGCATTCATTTCCATACAAACAAACTTACGCTAAAGCATTCATTCCGATATATATAAATTTATGTTGAAATTCCAAGCAATTAAATAACAAAAAAAATTAGCTACATAAATATTTATTTAATCTGTTTAATAATGATTAACGCAGGTATGTGATCGGCAAGCTGAGACAATTAACGGTAAACTTCAAATTACTTTGCACATATTATTTAAGACTGCTGATCAGTCGGCCAATTTATTAGGTAAAAAATTCTCGAACTGTTCATAAATGATTAATATTAATTATACTGTTCTAGATTAATGTCTTTCTAATAGTTCTGGATATTAAAGTTATTTCTTTAAGTGCACAATTGAATATAACAAATTTTACGATAGCTACCTGTGAAATGTAGAACGACTGTAATGGGATCCTGAGCGACGGTGATTCTTTAATGAGGCATTCCGGCAATTTGCGTGGTCTCCAAGCGAGCGTGGTCCTAATATGTGGTTCTCCGGTGGTATGAGCATCTTGATGGCAATCAGCTGGACTGGACGCGGAGGTCCGGCGGTCAAGCCGCGAATCCTATATTCAGCAACGCATGGCAGTTAGATTCATAACGTCTAATAAAATCAAGTCTCTTAATAATCTCTCTAAAGAAGAGCACAACTGTCCTCTGAAAATGCTGTTCGGCCTTTTTGATCTTTGCCTTCATACCTTGAATTTTTCTCCTCCAATCAATCCCATGCACCTGTGAGTCCCTTTATTTGATAAGTCCATCGCGTGTCAGCTCAACTCCGAGATTTCTGGGATTGTTGACATTAGTTTGGAATTTAACCGTTTTTCTTAGGTATTGTTTCTCTGGGGACAGAAATCTGAGTCGTACAATAGCGGTGTACACTTTCTCACACCTCTGTTTCTAATTTTGGCTTGTTTTATCTCGGCGTACCAGCACATATCCTGCCTATTGTTTCAATTTCTAATTTTACATTTACTAATTACGTTTGTACAAATTAATCTGAGATTGCTTGGAATTTCGGAACATATTGCTAATTAATTTAAATTATTTGATAAAAGTTAAACTTGCGTTCAATCATTCTTTTTTTTTAATTAATCAAAAATAAATGACAAAAAAAACTACAACGACGGATTATAGATTTATTCTTAGCACACACACAAAATAATAAAATAACAACAATTTTTACTCTTTTTTTCAATAAATCTGACAGGCACTCTTATATAGCTGCGATTGGCTTTTAGAAACGGCTGTTCTTCGCTCATTATTAAAGCAAGACCACTTTTATAAAAGTTTTGTCCCTGTCAGTTATTTCGTCAATTGATTATAGTTGAATATACCCCAATACGCCTGGGTTTGAATACCATGTAACGCTATTCCGTTACATATCTCCCCGCCCGGTGTAGAGTAAAATCCGATGTTGCGGGTTTTAGCTCTGAGGAGGAGCGAAGTTATTCGGCCCTCTTCAGTGCCCTAGCATTGAATGTTCCCTTCCCTTGTGCCAGTACAAAGGCATTATTTCCATACGCCTTGACGATCTCATATGGGCCCTCATAGATGTCGAGAAATTTCTTAATTACGTTCTGTTCCGGCCGACTGACCGGATTGGATTTTACCATCACTTTGTCTCCCACGGTGAACGTATTTTGGGTCGGCCTCTTGGTTTGCTTCGTTTCTCCCCCATATGTTCCAATCTCCGTAAAGCCATCTGTTTGTCCTGTTTTCGGTCAACTCATCCTGTCCGGATCAACGGTCTATCATCGTACGGGTAAGGTATAGGTCGTCCATAATGGAGTCAACTTGGTTCAAGTCCAGTGGACTCATTTTTCGATTAAAATTATTTGCAGTTGTCTTATTAGTATAGAAATTAATTTACGAGTTGCTTCCTTTGATACACGATATTTCCTCCACGGAATCCCGCTATTCCACAGCTTTCTACAAATATCAGTTATATTCGGCCGCTTGATTATTTTGTTAATACTACAAGAACTAAATCCCCTTCCCACTCTCTCAAGCAATATTTAATAGTTTTTTTTTTTTTTTTCACGATAATTCCGAAAATTTTCCCCCTGCTTTAGTAGACAATTTGTTCAGTTATTTCGAGCGCCCTCTTTTTAGATTTGCTTTCGTTGTTATTAACGTCAGCTGTACTCACGTCGGTTCTGCCCTTTGAAACAACAGTTTCGCCACACGTTGACGCGCCAAATGTAATCGCCCACGCGACCGTGGCAACCTCCACTACCTTCGCAAATCCTTGCTTGACGATTCCTTTTTTTGTTGGCACCCGCTGTGTTCTTCCGTCCGGGGATTACATGATGTTCTGCGATGATAATTTCTAACACCCATACACGTACGCTTTATTTATTTTATACATAGATTCGAATCGAATACCAGTAATAGGCGCCAGGAGAACTTTTAGAAGAGTCCGCCATGTATGTGCATAAGCCCACTCAATTATATCACAAAACATGCCCGTGCCTCGCTCCAGTCGGAAACATGAAACGAACACAGCCACAATTACCCTTCACACTACCTCCGTTATTATAATCATAGAAAGGCCCGCCCTACATCCCACAGAACAAATTAATCCAACTTAACTTTAGTCTAACAAGCATCACGACATAAGCATAAAATCAATAAAATCCCACCCCCAAAATATCAACTGCATTCAGTATAAAATCGATAAAATCCCACCCCCAAATATCAACTGCATTCATTTCCATACAAACAAACTTACGCTAAAGCATTCATTCCGATATATATAAATTTATGTTGAAATTCCAAGCAATTAAATAACAAAAAAAATTAGCTACATAAATATTTATTTAATCTGTTTAATAATGATTAACGCAGGTATGTGATCGGCAAGCCGAGACAATTAACGGTAAACTTCAAATTACTTTGCACATATTATTTAAGACTGCTGATCAGTCGGCCAATTTATTAGGTAAAAAATTCTCGAACTGTTCATAAATGATTAATATTAATTATACTGTTCTAGATTAATGTCTTTCTAATAGTTCTGGATATTAAAGTTATTTCTTTAAGTGCACAATTGAATATAACAAATTTTACGATAGCTACCTGTGAAATGTAGAACGACTGTAATGGGATCCTGAGCGACGGTGATTCTTTAATGAGGCATTCCGGCAATTTGCGTGGTCTCCAAGCGAGCGTGGTCCTAATATGAGGTTCTCCGGTGGTATGAGCATCTTGATGGCAATCAGCTGGACTGGACGCGGAGGTCCGGCGGTCAAGCCGCGAATCCTATATTCAGCAACGCATGGCAGTTAGATTCATAACGTCTAATAAAATCAAGTCTCTTATTAATCTCTCTAATAAGAGCACAACTGTCCTCTGAAAACGCTGTTCGGCCTTTTTGATCTTTGCCTTCACACCTTGAATTTTTCTCCTCCAATCAATCCCATGCACCTGTGAGTCCCTTTATTTGATAAGTCCATCGCGTGTCAGCTCAACTCCGAGATTTCTGGGATTGTTGACATTAGTTTGGAATTTAATCGTTTTTCTTAGGTATTGTTTCTCTGGGGACAGAAATCTGAGTCGTACAATAGCGGTGTACACTTTCTCACCTCTGTTTCTAATTTTGGCTTGTTTTATCTCGGCGTACCAGACATATCCTGCCTATTGTTTCAATTTCTAATTTTACATTTACTAATTACGTTTGTACAAATTAATCTGAGATTGCTTGGAATTTGAACATATTGCTAATTAATTTAAATTATTTGATAAAAGTTAAACTTGCGTTCAATCATTCTTTTTTTTAATTAATCAAAAATAAATGACAAAAAAAACTACAACGACGGATTATAGATTTATTCTTAGCACACACACAAAATAATAAAATAACAACAATTTTTACTCTTTTTTTCAATAAATCTGACAGGCACTCTTATATAGCTGCGATTGGCTTTTAGAAACGGCTGTTCTTCGCTCATTATTAAAGCAAGACCGCTTTTATAAAAGTTTTGTCCCTGTCAGTTATTTCGTCAATTGATTATAGTTGAATATACCCCAATATGCCTGGGTTTGAATACCATGTAACGCTATTCCGTTACAATATAAATATTTTTTTCTTTCATGTACTGTTATTTAATAAGCTCGTGATATAATATACATATGAAATTTAAATTATTTATCCAAATTTTAATTCAGTGTTGCTTTGTTCCAATTATATCTTTGCTTTTTATTATATAAAATACTTTTAAGATTTCCACTATATTGGTACATTTCTTTTGCATGTCTAGTTTATAATTGTTAATGAGATCATTATGAACATTAATATCATCACATGTTGCTATGTATCTTCATTTTTACATTACCTCTAAAAATCTTCTTAATGTTTTGTTTATTTAATGTAGAAAAAATGTTGCATGTATTTATTCATGAGTCTATTATATAGGTGATGCTATGGATTTTCCTGATTCCTCCAGTTAATTGAATTTTATGAATAAATTTCTTTTAGTTGAACAATTGCTGTTTTAATGCTTGTATATAAACACACTATATGTTCATCTTAAATTATAATTTTTGTATATTTTCACAATATCATATTTGTCAAATATCATATTTTTATAAATTAAACATATATAACATGTGATACATTGTAAGACTGACTGCAAATTATCATAAGCATATAAAAATATCTCATTGTCTTTTTCTTATGTTTACACAAGCTACTAAAAGAACAGCAAACTGCATGTAGTGGTGCTAGCCAGTACAAGACTTAAGAATCAATGAATGTAACTAGGGTTAAGAGGAAACTTTTTCTAGGATCTACTTAACCAAAATCTTGAGAATAGATACTGTCTAATGGCTTTGATATGTCAAAAGTTTTATATTTGAAAGCATTATACCTAGATCTTATAAATTGTTGCCATGTCCCAACAGCCACTTTTTACCATTTATTTTATTTTAAAGCTATATTTCCAAGATGAAAGTGCAAAATTGATTTGAATTCAATATTATTCACTTGCATAATCATATAGATCTCAACCATTTCAATGTCTATATATTTTGGCATCTTCAGTTTTCTAAAATTTATTAACCTTCATACTATGGGCAGGATAACAATAATGTCACATGAATATTATATCAGAAGCTTGCACAAGCTGTTGAAACATTGTCACATTCTTCGTATCACATTGTCATTCATTGCAAAGCTGTGCAAAACCTCTATTTAATGTTTATTTATTCAATATCCCCAGACTAGTTACTATCTTATGACTTTTAGTAGTGAGTAGCATTTGATATGAGACCCAATGTGCACATGGATTTTAATATATAACACAATAGTTACATATTTTAATAACTTATATATTATGTCCGAAATGTAAACTACAAAATGTTTTTAATCTAAGCTCATTTGCTACTATTGAGATCTCCAACTTAAACAGTATTTATACATTTTGGTATTTTTTGTTTTTAATTATCACATTCACTATCATTCTCTAAACATAATTGGTATAAAACCATTTAAACATTACATAATTACTATTGCTTATGCCAACACAAGCTGTTAAAACATTACAAAACTTATGATCCATTACTGCCACTGAGTGTAAACATTAGTATTCAATGGATGCAAAAAAGTGTGTACAAAACATATCTATCTAATTTTTAGCATGTGGATTACTTCAATGAGGATCTTGGCATTTCATAGCAGTGTACCTGAGTCTTAACAATACATCAATCACTGATCTGTTACTACAAATAATTTTTATTTATATCTTATTTATGATTCAGTAAAATTGGTGTTATTATAAAATCTAGTTTCAAAGCAAATTCAGCAAATTACATGATGTTTTACCTATTTATATTGCTACATCAAAATAATATATTATGTTTACTATTTTCTTTCAGAAATTGACTATACTTCAAATAGAGAAAGTACATTAATACAAATCTTTACATGTTAATAACAATCCATAAATTATATACTTTATTTTTATATAATTTTCTGCTTCGTAATTTTCATCTTCAAACTAAATACAAATTTGTATGTTACAGTAAGACCCTTTATGTATTACTGAAAACATATTTAAAATAGATTAAAATAAAAATATTCCATATAACAATATATTAATTATTAAAATGGTCAAATAACAATTATGATTTTATTATTATTTTATTAAAGCATTATGTATTGCATCTTTCTGACAAATATTAGTGCTTAAAACTGGTCTGACTCCGATCAATATTATGATTTGATGAACATTTAGTTCTAATTATTGTAATAAAAAATTACATTCAGAATAAGCTAAACCCTGCTTATATATTTAACATCTTTAATATTTTTGAGAAAACATTCTAAATGTAAAAATAAAATACGTGAAATATTTTATCACTAAAATTTTACCAGGTTGTTTTATAATCTATAATATTAATAAGCCAATAAGCTAATACACATGTGCTTTGCAGATGTCACTATATAAATGAATACTCCAACTTTTTTATTCATTTATATAGTGACATCTGCAAAGTGCATGTTTATTAGCTTATTGGCTTATTAATATTATAGATTATAAAAAAAAAACATTGCGCTATATAAAAATAAATGTCTTGTTTACATAAGTTGTTTTATAAAAAACATTTGTAATATTTGATCTGATATTTTATCTAAGTCTCTTGCAAAACTATTTCACACTACAAGAACCCATAATTTTTACAGAACCTAAACCTGAAATGCTGAAAAATCAAAATTGCATGTATAAAATCTCATGTGCATGTGATAAAATGTATATTGATGAAATTAGGTCTTGTATTGAAAAATGATTAAAAGAGAAGAAACTTATAATAAGTAAAGAAATATAAAAAAGTAGTAGAACTTGTAAGCAGCAATAAACATATATTTAATTGGGATAGACAAATAATATTTCCAAAGAAAGAAGTCTACACAGAAAACCATTGGAGATTGTCACATGACAATGAAACAATTACATAAGTCAACCATTATGATTGCTTCTAAAAAATGAAAAAATTGAAAGCATTCACAGGAAACACAAGTAATTTTTGATCACTATTGCCTTTCTGCAGGAGAAAATATTTGGTTAAAGAATTTCTTTACATTCAATATTTAAAAATGTAAAGTTTCCAGATTCAATTTTATGTTAGTACAGTCAGTGATTGCTTTAGCAACATTGAAAAAAGAGAATAATAATATATGAAACATTATGTTATATTTCAAAGTCAACATTAGTGTTAACATTTTCCTATCTGAAATATAATGTAAATTAGTCTAATGAAAATTAAACAATTGATATTGAAGGATGATAATAGTCCAATCCATAATTAAATATTACATAGTTGGGTTTTAATAACTGAACAAGTTTACTTACAGTCACAGTTATAAATATACATTATATTTTATATATCAACATCTGTTTTTTTTATTAGGTCGTCACTATTGGATTTTTTATAACTTATATTTTCTTACTATTATAAAATTTTTAATAATTTTATAGGTGTGATAACTTCAGGCAATAAGTAAATACTTTCATTATAAAGAGAGAAAGTAAACTTTATAATGGATTTGACCAAGATGTCACCCACAAGGGCTCTAAAAGTAGACGGTGAAGCTGTCCTGAACATTGACAAATTATAGTGATAAAGACAGAGCTGATTTAAATAAATAAAAAAAATAAAAAATTGAAAATAATTCCAGCTTGTATTTTCTAATTAGTGATTATCAATCAGCTTCACCTTATGATAATGAGAAAATGAAATGCAATATGAATGCATACTTTGAATCACCCAATTCAATTCCTTTTTTTAGACAAAGTAATTTTGATTTTTCTCTATGATAAAAAAATAAAAATTTTATGAATAATTTTTCTAAATAGTACTTTTTTATTATTTTTCTTATTCATATAGTTTAATGTTTACTGAGAAATGTATAGTGAAGAATAATGGTTAGTCAATAGATTCTGGTATTATTTGATTTCTTCTCATACATTAAGACAAACTAGGCTTTGCTTCCAATTTTTTTAATGATTTCTTAAATGTAATAGTAATTATAAAGTCTAAAAACAATTAACAAGCCATCTTTGCTCATAAATATAGATATTTATTTTTACCACCCTATATTTTTTCTGATGAATTAGACTTTTGATGATTGTACATTATTACTAGATTTTCAGTCACTTCTAAAAAAAAATTTCATTATTATTTTATAAAAAAATTAGAAGGAAAAACTCATTTATGATATTCCTTTATTTTGTCTACATTTTAACAAAAAAAGCCAAATATTAAAAGTAAAAATTGCAATAAAATTTAACCCAATTAAATATATATGTGTTATCACAGATATATGTGTAAACATGTCCATTGCAATATAAACTTTAGCACTGTGTATCATATGTATACAGAGAGGGAAGTATAGTTAATAAAACTTACTATGAACAGTTAACATTTAATGTCATTTAAAAGCAGTAAAAATATTTCAAATGATGGTACTGTGATAGAGAGCTATTATTAACTGAATTCAAATTATAGATCTGTGCACATAGCCATAATTTCCATGTGTCTCTTAGTTTTTCATAGATAAAAATACAACTTCAGATATATGGCTACTCGAGTTGTGCTCTTAGTAGTTTCATAATATTCTAAAAAATGTAGTGTGTTGCCTAAAAAGGCTTGAAAGGTACAATTAGACACAAACCAGTGTTCAGAGAAACTGCTTTATTGTTTATAAACTGAAATAGGTAATGTACTCTACAAACTTCACCTCACATATCTTTATTCAGAAGTGTCATCTGATATGCAAGTTTCTGCAACATTGATCCACATTATTGCTTTGACTTTGTGGTCAGATGAAATCATGAATAGTTTTAATACATAAGTTACAGTAACATTTTTAATTACATGTTGTTG
>JAQFVV010007824.1:0-56380 GCA_028023455.1 Epiperipatus broadwayi
TATATATATATATATATGTTTATCAATCTAACATGAGCTGGAACTCACAAAATGTACTTCAGACCCTGTTCAGCCCAAGATTTAGGTCAGGGACTAACCTGGATTCGAACCCACTCCATAAGCTCCAGATCAAACACCCAATGAATAACATAATAGTGATGGCACATGAGAATTAATCTTAATCCAGCCGACTAGCAAAGCTGAGGAAAACAATGAGACATCTATTACTATGACTCACCTAACATATATATCAACTAGGCTGTGCATTTGGAAGTGGAGAAAAAGAAGGAATTCGAACTACTCAAATAAGTTAGACAATAAAATATAGTTTAATATACTGACGAATTATTATACATTTATAAATTAATTATATACATTAGTGTGTGTGTGAATGAGCAAGTGGTTACATAGTGTCATTCTCATATGCTCTTTCTTAGCTAAATAATATATTACAAATAAAAACACATCTTTGGTGGGTCCAATATTAAGATGCCAATCGGTTATTAGAAAGAAGTTACATAAAATTACTATTAACGCTTTGGATTATGGTTCTGAAACATGGTGACTAACATTATTTAGGAGAGCATTCTGAGATTCATTATACATATAAGATAAATTATTTTCACAACATTAAGATTGTGAAAATAAACAAAAGACAGTTAAAAGATTATATTTGAAACTATGACAACATATTTAATGAAAATCATTTAACAATAGTAAGACAAACGCTTTATTTTTCCCAAGGCACATAGATACTCTTAAATAGATATATAAATTACGATGGTGGGACTGTATAAGACTGAAATAAATTTAATTAATAAAATAAAAGTAGTTGGCATTTATATATATTTTTTAAGCAAAGCTTAGTTTTAATATTAGAGCATTAAAACTGGGCCATGAAGCAAAAGAAATAATAATAATATGAAGAAGTTTGCGGTGCTGACATTTTGGCAAAAAGATAACAGGAAAAGGCATGCTTCTGGATGAAAAACGAAGTCTCACACCCCCTTCTTGGGTAGTGCTTAGAGAAAAGTAGATAGGCATGGCATGGCCCAGACTTTTGCTGGTATAACCGATGTGAGAGGCCTTTTATCTATATGAAGTGAAAATGCATAGCACGTGCCAAACTTACAGGATCACCACCAGAGGCATTTTATCAAAATGAGTGTGACTCCGGATAGCTCAACTATCTACGGAATGAGATATGAGAAGGAATCTATGGGTTCGAACTTGTCACAACCCAGATTAGAAGACTAGAAGCACATAATATATATATATATATATATATATATATCTATATACTACTTGTATATATATATATATATATATATAACTACAACCATTAAATGTCTGTATTTTTAAATTATATAATAATAATTCAAACAAATATATTTAACACAGTATTCAAAATTAAATAATATATTCTTTACCAGAAGTACTTTCAATTGTTTCACTGACAATCTTTTTCAACTGTTAATACAAACGTACAAAAAATAAAAACTTGCATTACCCATCATTCAATCTATTCAAATTTCCCACAATTCTGTTGTCTTTATATTAGCCGATTGTTTATTCATCAAACCACCTCTATTCCTAGATATCATCATTGCCTCTTTAATTTTACGTTTTTCACTACACCTTTCAATTTGAATAATTTTTATATCTCTATTATTAAATTTAAAACCATAATTACATGTTTTATTATGATCAAATATAATTGATGGAGTATTCATATTTACTGAAGATATATTTTCTTTCTGTACACGTTTATATAATGTCTTATGATCATTATATCGTTTTTGTAATGTACATTTGGATTCCCCTATATATTTTATTCCACAACCACATTCCAACATATATATAACAGAACTTAATTCAAACTTAGAAATCTTGGCTTTGGAGTTATTTATCATATCATTTATATTATTTGAAGAGAAAAAAGAAATTCTACACAAACCACTAAAAAGTTTATAAATTAATTTAGCTTGTTGATTAGATATAAAAGGAATAGAAATCCATTTATCACTTTTTAATTTACTTAATATTTTCTTATTATTACTCTTATTTTGATTATATTTTGTAATTGTATTATAAATAATATTCCTTCCATAACCAACATTCAACATATCAGTAATATATACATTAATATTTTCAATTTTATCACTAATAAATTTGCACAAATAATCATTTCTAAATAAAAATGACTTCAAACCAGCTAATTTATGACTCATATGAACTTTAGAATTATATGGAATATAACCCCTAATTTCCACAGGCTTTAAAATCATATTATAATCAAACACATTATTATTTCTTTTAATAAATATATCTAAAAACTTTATAGAATCTTCCTTCTCTTCATTTAACACCCATTTTACATTATTAATCATATTTAACTCATTAAACAAATTAACTATTATTTCATTATGTGCACATAATGAAATAAAAAGAAAACAAGTTATTGATGCAAAGACATATTACAGTTTATATCCGTCGTCTGCAGTGTTTCCAAGAATCTTTGCAAATATAAAATTGCATAAAAATTGTTATCCATTAAGAGTAATTGTTGATTTTGGTGGTGTTTTTTATTATAATGCTTGTAGATATATTGAAAAAATAATGCAAGATGTGCTTGGATTTGGAGATTATACGATTTCATCATCATTTGATTTTATTAATAGGATTAAAAATATAAAAATTGATAATAATGATGTTATGTGTACACTTGACATATCTGAAATGTATGGTTCAATTAATCGTATTGAATCAATAGAGATTATTGAAAGAGCTTTGTTTTTAAAATCTATAGATAATAATATTAGGAATTTTATTGTTAAAATATTAAGATTTGTGAATGATAATATATATGTTAAGTTTAATGATTGCTTTTATAAAATGAATTTTGGTTGGCCAATGGGTCTTCCGGTGGTATCACAGCTTTGTAATTTTTTTTATTTCTAATTATGAGGTTAAGATATTGTCTCAGATAAAATATAAAGGAATTAAAGTATTTTGTAGATATGTTGATGATGTATTTATATGTGCACATAATGAAATAATAGTTAATTTGTTTAATGAGTTAAATATGATTAATAATGTAAAATGGGTGTTAAATGAAGAGAAGGAAGATTCTATAAAGTTTTTAGATATATTTATTAAAAGAAATAATAATGTGTTTGATTATAATATGATTTTAAAGCCTGTGGAAATTAGGGGTTATATTCCATATAATTCTAAAGTTCATATGAGTCATAAATTAGCTGGTTTGAAGTCATTTTTATTTAGAAATGATTATTTGTGCAAATTTATTAGTGATAAAATTGAAAATATTAATATATATATTACTGATATGTTGAATGTTGGTTATGGAAGGAATATTATTTATAATACAATTACAAAATATAATCAAAATAAGAGTAATAATAAGAAAATATTAAGTAAATTAAAAAGTGATAAATGGATTTCTATTCCTTTTATATCTAATCAACAAGCTAAATTAACCCTTAAACCGCTAATTTTATCATTGGTTGTATCAGATAAAAATCAAATCTTTTAATTGGCCAACTCACAAACTGAAGACAAAGCCTATTGTTAAAACATATTCACCTATAATATTAAATTCAACTCAGATACATTTATAAAAAGTATATAATTAATTTTTCAGGTCATGAAAAAAACGAAAGTTCTTTCAAAAATAAATTGCTATTTATTTATTCTAAAATATACAATATCGGCAACATAAAAGTTATAATGTAAACAAAAAGATCGACTTTTACGTTATAGAAAAGTAAATATTTCTTTTTACTACAACTTCAATATTTGGACTAAAATCTTCAATATTTTTCGAAAATAATTTTGTTTTTTTATTATTCTCTCTGAAAATTATGTTTAATTTCCATAAATATTATTTAATAATAATTTAAATCGTATTCGAAATAAAAATCTCAGCGTTTTTCTTTATTTTTTTTGATCAGCCAGTTTCTTTGTTCTTTCCAGCCAATCAGAATGCCTTTTTCGGCTGAGAGCATGCTAAGAACCAATCACAAATAATGTTCCTTCTTTGTTTAGGTTTAAATGCGTTTTTTTTCTATTTTTTACTTCTAAAATAAATCGGAAGATGTCACCATCGTACAGAACTTTTAAAAACGAATTCAATACGTATTTAACGAAAATTTTCGTATGAAAACGAGCTGAGTTAGAGTGATTTCAGATGTCGACGAGGAGCCTCGTCGGACGCGGGAAAAGGGTTAATTTATAAACTTTTTAGTGGTTTGTGTAGAATTTCTTTTTTCTCTTCAAATAATATAAATGATATGATAAATAACTCCAAAGCTAAGATTTCTAAGTTTGAATTAAGTTCTGTTATATATATGTTGGAATGTGGTTGTGAAATAAAATATATAGGGGAATCCAAATGTACATTACAAAAACAATATAATGATCATAAGACATTATATAAACGTGTACAGAAAGAAAATATATCTTCATACGCCATCAGTTATATTTGATCATAATAAAACATGTAATTATGGTTTTAAATTTAATAATAGAGATATAAAAATTATTCAAATTGAAAGGTGTAGTGAAAAACGTAAAATTAAAGAGGCAATGATGATATCTAGGAATAGAGGTGGTTTGATGAATAAACAATCGGCTAATATAAAGACAACAGAATTGTGGGAAATTTGAATAGATTGAATGATGGGTAATGCAAGTTTTTATTTTTTGTACGTTTGTATTAACAGTTGAAAAAGATTGTCAGTGAAACAATTGAAAGTATTTCTGGTAAAGAATATATTATTTAATTTTGAATACTGTGTTAAATATATTTGTTTGAATTATTAATATATATATATATATATATATATATTATATAAATAATATAAACAATATATATATATATATATATATATATGAAGAGAGGCTAAATGTCGGCAATGCAGTAATGATAAATGTCACTAATGGCATGAAATATAATTTATTGCTTTAAAATAGATGATCTCTGTTTGAATACTATAATACACCATGCAATTATAATATATATATATATATAGAGAGAGAGTTTTTACTTAGTAACTAAAATAGTAAAATATTAAAATTTCCCAAATACGTTAAGACTTTATTTAATAAAAGAAACATTAAGATTTCCCCCCATCCCTTTTTCTGCTATTTAAAATAAAACAATCCCAACTTCGTTGATTTTACAATAACTGAAATATTTAAATACAAGATTTGAAATTTTAAGAGTATGAAAAATGAAGTAAGATTAGCAGTTATATATATATATAACAAATTATAAGTCACCCTTTCAGAATTTAATAAATAATTATAAAATAAATGTTTCAGAGCGTTAATTAGCTTGAGTTCTGGATTTTCCACTGGGTAGAAAATCCAGAGTTAAACAAATATATTTTTATAATAAACCAACATAAAATGTTGTCTTGTAAAAAACAAAACAAACTGGCGAACATATTAATTTATAATGCATTATATATATATATATGAAAAACAAAAATGCAAGTTAAAACACTTGCTAATGCTTGCATTTATGTCCACAGATGGCGTTCTACCAAAAACACCGATCAAGCGTATATTTTGTTTACATAAACATCAGAGTAGTATTCACTATCTCTAACTATAATTCCACTTTCAGATCATGATTTCAAGCTATTTGCTATCATCAGTGAAAGACAGGAATAAAGAAACTAGATCTAAACACAAACTCTGAGCGTTTATGAAACAATTTCTATTCAGCTTGCAAGCGTGATTTTTTTAGACACGTAATGTCTTCAAACTCAGCATAGCAAACCAAATAGCTATATGGGTGTAATATCAGTTCAGCATCTCCACATAGTAGAAGCCTCTGCAATCTATATCATTGCAAGAAAGACCTCAAAGGTACATTTATGAAAAACAAAAATGCAAGTTAAAAAACTTGCTAACGCTTGCATTTATGTCCACAGATGGCGTTCTACCAAAAACACCGATCAAGCATATGTTTTGTTTACATAAACATCAGAGTAGTATTCACTATCTCTAACTATAATTCCACTTTCAGATCATGATTTCAAGCTATTTGCTATCATCAGTGAAAGACAGGAATAAAGAAACTAGATCTAAACACAAACTCTGAGCATTTATGAAACAATTTCTATATGTATATTAAGAGGACATTAATATCCTTTTCATGAAGCTTTAGAAGAAAAAAATAACAGAAAAGATTTTTAGAAATTAAGCTAGCCAGATTGTGAGATTGGCACATTAAAATTAAAAGCACACATAAAATCAAGTAATAAATAAATGACCGCACCAAAAATTAAAGAAAGTTAGAGCATATGAGATAGAATTAAATTTAAAGAAATCATTTGAGAGCAATTTACATATTATATATATAGAAATTAACTAAGAGCAAATTACATATTAACAAAAACAAAGTTAAATCACATATTAGAGGACATCTTGATAGATGAATTAGGCTAGATTTAGTTTGAGGTGATGGCTTGGAAATTTACCTTTCAATTTTAAGAGTCCATTTTAAAGTATGGCACGTGCATGGCAATTGAAATGAAAGTTCTCCTGTGGCAGCAAGCTTCTATTAGCACACTGAAGTTCTTAGGTCGGGCTTTTCACTCTTGGGCAGCAGGAAGGTACAGCCGCAAAAGATGATGACCCCAAAAGGGTCGAGAAGTGATGGATTTACTGCTACATTATTTAAGTTTCAAGTGACTTGTAATACGTTTATAATCAGTTCTCTTGATAGTAGCCAATCTCTCTCTCAATAGTGGCTAATCTCTCCTGTGATTCCAAATTCAGTCATTTTATACTTTTTGTTTTATCAGTTGTTTTTTGAAGATGCAATTGTAAGATAACGTCCAAAAATAAATTCAAATCTATTTCCAGATTAAAAATAGATTTGACAACATGTTTTTTAACAAAAGTATCTCTAATATTAATCCCCTTTTAAGTAAAACTTTAATTAAAAATACCTACCCCAGATTAAAACAATAGTGCTTCCAACCCTTAATTATTTTTGGACAATTAACAACAGTCATATCTTCCATATTGGATTTTATAAAAAAATATACAGTTTAATAGAAAAACAAGCAATTTAAAAAGAAAAAGTTAAAAATGACATATAATAAATATTTAAAAACATCAATATTTTGTTAGTAAGTTTTGCTCCTATATATATATTTGAGCCACATCTATAATACTTTAATAAAAAAGAACTAATAATTAATAAAAAGAATTAATAATAATTTTAAAACATGTTATTGAAACATTAAATTTTATAATTTAGGTGCGCATCTCAAATATATACATGAAATATATATATACACAACAAAAGGAGTGGGATGGGAAATAGGGATTTAAACACGGGTTAGTAGGTATAAACATGAAGCACAATCCTTAAGCTAAGATTTACTGCTTCAATATATATATTTTCTTTTTATATATATATATATATATATATATATATATATATAGAAAAAGAAAATAAAATTTTTTGAAAAATAGAAATAATGAAAATGAGAAAGCTATATAAATTCAATAAAAAAAGGAATGAAAAAGTTTTAAATTATATTATTACAAAAGTCAATAATAAAATATTATATAACACTAATTACAAAAAACATAAAGTCTTAAAATTGATCTAAATTTTATATTTTGCTTTTTTTCTATCTCCTTTAATTTATGTGGTTTTTTTTTTTTTGTTTAAATTAAATAATATTTCTACGTAATGTTTTTGTTTTCTTTTTACTAAATAAACAAAATATACAAAAAAAAGATCAATTGAAACATTAAAAAGTGTGAATCTTGAGTTTTATCATTATATATATTACCAATGTAAGTAAAACACATATTTTATGATTTATTTCTAAAAGGCTTTCAACTGAAAGTTATAAAAATTTCCCATTCATGATCTATTACCTATGAAATACTCTACCAGAAATAGAAACAACTGAATATTCAATCTATTAACTGTACCAAATGAATGAGCAACTTTACTGGGTAAGGAATTAAAAATGAAATTTCCTAACAATTACATAACCTTTCATAAAACTCTAATTCCAAAAACAAAAAAAATTAGTCAAAGATAAATAATATTACTAAGAAGTTTTGTGAGTGAGAACTGTATAAATAAATCTGTTATTCAAAATATTTCCATGAATATAACAGTCTCATCTATTGGTCTGTCTACCTTTGACCATCTTTTTTTTTTTTTGACAAAAAATGTTTTCTTTCTGAAAAATTTTAACACACTATCTAATTGTGTATATTAGTGTATTTCATATGCAGCTATATCTTCCCAATAAAATAAGTATTGCATTTCTTTATACTATCTTTAATATAATTTTTATAATATAAATGTCGATTTTTCTCTCCAATGCTCAAGTTCACTGCAAAATATTTTTTTAGGAAGATTAGTAATGTTTATTTGTTTCACATATTCCAATCTAATGAGGATGTGATTTTAAAATGAACAATTCTATAATATCATATTCAGCATGCTGAAGAACATCTTGAATGGTTTTGAGATCTTGTCATCGTAGTTTTAGAATGTTATGAAATATCTTTAAATAAAATCCCAACAATAGAAATTGGAATCTCATTTCCATGTAATAAATTGTGATCAGCTTTTATATACAAGTAATTTAATTGCAGGGGTTTCTTAATGTGACAAAATATTTTATCTTTTAACTTGTTAAATGTTATAACAAATCATTAGTTTATATTGCATTACATCAAAATATTTAAATTGACTGTATTCTCAAAGTGATAATAAGCTGAAGGTAATAATTGTACATTATTTCAAGCAATGTATTAGTTTTTAAAAATACTCTTTAATAAATATGATAGTATTTTTATTAATAGATTTTTGTTGGCTTAAGATTTGTACTGGATTTTTATATTTTATTTATTTTTATAGTTAATAAATCTTAATATATATATTAATCAAGTATACAATTTACTTAGAAAACACATCTATTATTGCCCATATTTGTGAAAGGAAAACTCTTTAATATATTCATTTTTTAATATTGCTTCAAGCTTTTATTCAATTATTAATGAGAATTTATTTATTTTCCAAAGATAAAATATAACTTGTAGAAAATAAATAAATTCTCATTAACAATTGACTAAAAGCTTGAAGCAAGATTAAAAAATGAATATATTAAAGAGTTTTACTTCAACAAATATGGGGAATGATAGATGTGTATTCTAAGTCATCATCATCATTATCAACCATTATCAATTGCCTGCAGGATGAAGGTCTCTCCAAGTTCAATCCATATTCTCTGATCTTTAGCTTCTCTTCTCCACATCACCACTGCACACTTTCTTATTTCATCCAACCATCTAACATGTGGTCTCTTTCTGGGTCTTTTACAATCTCTTGGAATCCAGTTTAAGATTTTAATTATCCATCTATTATCATCTCTTCTAGCAATATGTCCTGCCCAACTCCATTTCAATCTCTTAATTTTTTCAATGAGGTCAGTAACACCTGTTTGTTTTCTTACCCATACATTGCGTTTTCGATCTCTTCTTGTTATTCCCAGCACGCATCTTTCCATATTTCTTTGAGTGGTCTGAAGTCTCTGTATTGCTCTTCTATTAAGTGTCCAAGTCTCAGATCCATAAGTAAAAACTGTTAAAACACATCTGTTAAAAACTTTCCTTTTCAAACACATAGGCATATTTCCTTTTAGTATCAAGTTATTTCTACAAAAAGCACTCCAACCAAGTTTAATTCTATGATTAATTTTATCCATTATGTTTCCGTCTGTATTAATAATCTGATCAAGGTATTTGTAACTGTTAACTTCTTCTAACTCATCATAATCAATCTTTATTTTCATATTTTGAGAAAATCGATTAAACATTACTTTAGTCTTTTTAACATTTATCTTTAGTCCTATTTTCCTACTTTCATCTGATAACTCCTGCAACATTTCCTGCAGCTCTAAAGCATTATTTGCAAAAACAACTACATCATCTGCAAAATCTAAATGACTTAAATAATCTCCATTTACTTTCACTCCTTTAGCTTCCTATTTTAATCCACAAAATACTTCTTGCAGCACTGCTGTAAAAAGTTTTGGAGATATGGAGTTACTCTGTTTTACACGCTTCTCAATACTGACTTTCCCAGTATCATTATGTAATGTAACTTTTGCTGTTGCATTTTTATAAATATTCTTTAAAATATGACAATATTTTGGATCTATACCTTGATGATCTAATGCTTTAATCACTGAAAAAATGTTTATAGAATCAAATGCCTTTTCACAATCTACAAATCCAAAACATAATGGCACCTCATATTTATTTGTCCTTTCTATACCTTCTCTCAATACCTGGATATGATCTACTGTACTAAAACCATTTTTAAATCCAACTTGTTCTCTTGGTTGGTTGAAATCCAATGTTCTCTGTAGATGAGTTGTAATTATCTTGGTAAAATTTTTTCTATAACACTGATAAAAGGCTGATAGGTCTATATATTCTAATATCTTCTTTATCACCTTTCTTAAATATTAATACTATTACTGCATTCTTCCAGTCATCTGGTATGTCTTTATGATTTACACATTTGGTATATAACTTTGCTAAAATATTTTTTATTTTTTCACCTGCTTCTTTTAATATATCAATTGTAATTCCATCATTACCTGGAGCCTTTCCTTTCTTCATACACTTTATTGCATGTCTCACTTCTTCATTTAAAATACTGGGCAATTCGGAAGATGTAATAGATATAGGAGGTAGTGTACTCTAAGTAAATTATAAAATATATCTTATAACTTATCTATTACATATAGCAATTTAAAATATATTTTATATTCTTAAATTCTATTTATATTTTTTTATCTCCATTAAATTAGAAACACTATATTCTTACAAATTATTTTATTTAATTCAAAATTGCAAATTATTTTAGTTTTAAAAGTAAAAAAAATATATTGCTTTTTGGCTTTTTATTATTATGTTGTGATCAGTAATCTTAGAGTCATATCCATAAAGACAGTAGCAGCAACATATTGTCCTCGTATTTTATTTAGTTTTTATTATGATCATTTATTTTATAGTTATATTTTGGTTATTAAATAGTAATATTTTTTAAATATTAAATTATAAATTGATATTTTTTGTTTAATTTTCTCTGATTAGTACATATACAGTCATTTAATGAATCCATATTTATCTGAGATCTTTACCCTAGAGCAAAAATATCATATACTGATCAATAACCACATAATAATAGATACAATTATTTATGAAATGGATTTCAGAGGGATAATTTAAGATTTATGTGAAACTGAAAAAAAATTGAGTTTTATTAAGACTGTATTTTAAAACTAAATCTGGTAGATGAATTATCCAATACACCAAGAGAGGTCTTCTATAAAAATATTTTACAATAATTAAACTCTAGATTAATATTAATTTATCACTTATTCTATGATGACTTTTCTATATGTATATTTTTAAAATTTTAATTGATACTTCAGTATTTTTCTAAAGTTATTTGAATATACTTTTTAAAATAAAATTAAAATGCTAATCTAATAAATAAATAGAAAATTCTTAGCATATAGCCAAACCACATGTCAAATATGTGTATATGGGATACATTTTAATCACATTTTACACAAATAAACATATAATAAAATTATTGATAACTGATTTTATATATATATATATATTAATTCTAATGTTTTCACGGATAAAAGATGTCATATTATTATTACTATTTGCTGGATATTCCGTGAGTGAAAAAGCTAAATGCTGACGTTTCAGTACAATATCAAGTACCTTCCTCAGAGCGTCCTCTTTCTCAAATCATAAGAATGCATGTGAGATTTAAAATCGTTTTTATCGTTTTCTTTCTCCTCATATTTAAATTCTATTGGTTGAGAAGATTTAAAATTTATTTTCCTTCCAATAGTTTCTTCCAAATGTTGTTAATCTTCTTTAACTCACATCTTTCATTTATGCTCTTGGGCCTTTTAAAAATCTCTATAGCTTCTCTTAGCAATCTCTGGTCATATTGTTCAATTTTTGCTAAAATATTTGTTTTTTCAAAATTGATATCATGATTTGTTAATTTAATATGAGAATAAATAGCTGATGAATTGGATTTTTCTCAAATTTTACTTATATTTTCCAAATACATACATACTAACAATTGAATGTATTTGAAATGTTGAATAAAGTTTGAATTTTTCTAATAACATTTACCAGTTAATATTAGATTATGGAAATAGTCCAATATATAATTACAGTATTTCTTTGAAAATATGCCTAGAATTTTACATTTAATGAATAAAAAAAGTTATAAATTTCCTAAGGTAATTTTTTATATATATAATAAGATATTTAGGGAAAAGGGCATTTAGAAGGAAAAAAAACTATTAAGTTAATCTAATAATTAGGAAAACAAGCAAACATTTATTTAAAATTCTTTTGTGTGTGTGTGGTTTTCTTTTAATTAATTTTATAATAATGCATAGTTAATGAATGTGAGAAAGAAAAAAAAAGAAAGAAATTACAAAGAATGTATTTGGCTAAAATTTAAAATGTCTGTTGGTATGCACTCGCCTATTGCAAAAACGAGAACGTTACTTATTAGAATTTTTTTAAAAAAACTTTCTTGAAAGTTCAAAGTCTGATGGCAGGATAGTCATTCCTAAAATTTCCTTTTTGTTAAGAAACTAACTTTATGCAAAACTCTTTTAAAATGCTTTTGTCTCACTACTTTGATCATTAAATGTCTAACTCAATGAAAACTCAATCCTACTGTGATTACATTAAATGTTAAAAAAAGTGATCCTACCGTCAAAATAATCTGTAAATCTTCAATTAGGGTTCTGAAAAAAAAGTTTTGTCTTATTTTATAAACCTCTTCTTAAGTGAAAACTGTAGCTGAATGCCAGGTCAGAATAAAAACCTTCATTAATGCATAAGACATTCGCAAAAAAAAAAAAAAGTATTTAGATTAAGATGAACTTTTAGTTTCATTACTATTTTTTATATATATATCTATACTCATGATATGTTTTTTTGTAATTTATATAATCTTTGAAGTAGTGATTTTTTTTTTAATATTTATAGGTAATTACAATGTGTTTAAAATAACATTTACATATTAGTCTTATATAATAATATCTTTATGTATGACCACTAAACATCACATGATCATGCGATGTTTAGTGGTTTAACACCAATCCTGCCTAATAGGATAGTGGTGGCTATGATTGTTTAAGAGCCAAAGACACCAAAATGTATGGGCGCTGAATTGAGTTTAGACCTTGAAAATATTATTGTGTTTTCAATTTCATTCTCATAGTTTTGTAGTAAAGTAGAGTTAAAAGGTGGCTGCTGGAGGGTTGCATTAGATCCTAAGATCTAGGTGCAGTGCTCTCAGATCCAAGGCTCCTCACTGATGATGGCTACAAGCCAGAAAATAGTCTGGGGATATTGGATGAGTAGGCATTAGATAGGGATTTTATGCACAAGACCTCTGGCATCCATTGATTACTCTGTTTGGCACAGGGTGGCACTACTGTATGGAGAGTTTTGCCTATCTTTATATATGTTTATTAATGTTTAAAGATTGCAAATAAACAATTAGATAATAAGATGTTAATAAAAAGGTTAGGAGTTAGTAAACGATTTTTGATAACAAGAAATATAATTGGTTAAAAAAACTTGACAATGCCTGGAATAAATGTTTTACTAACTGTATCAAGCTACATCCCAAAAAAATAACGGAAAAAATTTGATCTAGCACTCGTCTGTCTAAATGTGAATTATGGAAATAATATAAAATCAAAAAATTTAATAATATATATAATATATTAATAAGTATGAAGATTTGTAATTTAAGATTTATATGTAAACAATTATTTTAAAAATATATATAACTTTTGTTTTTTGTTAAAAGATTTTACTTAAAATTAACAAATTATGAGCATGATGAATGAATATATGAAAGTGAATAATGAAAAAGTGAAATAATCGGCAATAGGTTTGATCAGAGTTTGATATTTATTTAAAATTTATTTTTATAGAACTTTAAAATTGTATAACAATAATAATAAAAAAATATGTAAATAATTATAACGTAAAAATTTATTTTTTTGGCAATTTATATTGATGATAAATGTGAGATATGCACATATATAACATCCACTGATTGTATTTTTTAAATATTATTTTTATATATAATCAACATTAAAGTCAGATGTGAATTCTTTAATTTTTAAAGATTTAAAAATAAAAATTTTGTAACAGATTATGTTATACATAAACATGTTGCGATTATATATATATATATATATTGTGCCCTTGTCTGTAGGTCATAGGTAGGTAGAAAGGTCAAATGTGAAAAAAATTTTAAATTTTAAGTTATATTTAGGTGATATAAAAGTAATAATAGTTTTGTAATACAATTTTAAGCTAAAATACCTAATAGATCATAGTGTAATAAAGTATTTTTAAAAGTAAACAGTTAAATAAAGTTTTAATATCATTGCTTATGGTTGTGAAAGCTGGCCATACAAAATAACACAGCTATAGATAGCTAAAATTATTGTAATAATTTTAAAATAATAGTCTCAGAATTAATAGATTAAATAAATGAAATATAATTTTATAGTTAGTCAAAATTAATAGGATATATTTTTTTTTATTAATAAACTTTAGGATGGTGAGAGTTATATTTGGTTCTATAAGTTTCAATTTATTTTCCAAAATTTTATAAAGTACGTTAGTTTTGGTGATTTAAACCGAGACATAAATAAAAAAGAAATTATTTTATAAAGTTGATAGACACGTGATCGTATATTAAATGCCTTCACGCACACACACACTTGGTAGATAATAATAAAGTTTGTGAATTTAAAACTAGATATAATTGCCATCCATCATTAAAATTAAAAGTTAAAAATGTTATATATTGTCTTAATAATTATTTTAAAGATCAAAAAATAAGTTTATCAAACTATAATTTAATTTAATAATATTAAGTTAAAATAATATTCCAGACATTACGTCATAAATATTTATTTAAAAGTACAGTTTATTATCCCAAAATAGAATGACTAATATTGTTCGCGCTAAAAACAAATATTGACCAATCAACGGATTTAAATTGGCAAGAAAAAAATCTAAGATAGACAGAAGCGGGAGACGGAATGTGAAAGTTGAAGAGGACGGTAACCTTTTTGAATTGCTTGTAACATCAAAGCTGAAAAAGTAGTTTAAATTTATAAATTAATAATTATTCTAAAGTTAGTCTTTAACAGATAATATAATCTTGTATCCAGAAAGATGATTTGCTAATTTCTACGTGATCTTACCAGTGGATTTATTCAAATTTGACCATTCATACTACAGTAAAGATGGAAATACCAAAAATAATAATTGAAATAATTATTGAAAGAAAAATGAGTGAAAATTGTATAAGTTTTATGTTATTCGTGCTCAACCAGAAACTAAATCCTATAACGCTAAAAAAGAAAAGTAATACAAAGAAGACGCTGTGTGAAAATATAAGAAAGAAAATATTTACTATTGAGAGAATCTTATGACGAACATTTGTTTTATAAATACTTAAAACTAAGTCATATTTCTCTATGAGAAAAATCATAGTATATGTTCAAGTAAATATAAAGTGAATGAGGAAGAAAAATATGCTATATTAAAGGAAAACATTATTTAAAAATATAATTTCCAAAAGTAAAAAGTAGGAGAAAAGCCATAGTCCTGTATAAAGTGCTATATAAATTTACTAAGAGGAACCTGGATTTTATCTCATCATAGAAAAAGGAAAAATATATTTAAATGGAAGAAATATTGTTTAAACAGATATAAAATTAATCACTAAAGGAGGAAAATGGATCCATGGAAATAAAGAAAAATTTATTGAATTTTCTAAAATAAAGTACAAGATGCATCGAGGGAAAACCAAGCGCGGGGGAAAAGAAGAAAAAATTAGCAGACTATATAAAGGAGATATCAAGAATAAGTGGGAAAAATATGAAGAAAACTAAGGATCATCGTCTAAGAAGAATTAATAAACATAATTAAAATATTAAAATAGAACATTAAGTGACTAAAGAAAATAAAGTATATTTTTTTTATTTAGCTTTGCAAGGAACGATTTTCCAAGCGAATCCAACAAAGATGTATCGTAAATATAATTTTAATATTTTTTTTTTATTGTATTTAAAGTATAAAATTTGAATTAGCTTAGGGAAACATATAAACATAAATTTTATAATAGTTATAATTAAAATATGAGCTAATGGAATGAGAGAAATATTAATAATAAATAAAAATGTGTGTATGGAAAATGTTAAATACCTACTAGAAGTCCTGGAATGGAGAAGTTTACAAATACGATCCAGAGGATAGAGATCGTTGGTAATTTTAATATTATTGGTAATATGTAATGTAATTTTTTTTTATAGGTCATCTATTAATGAATGAGGTATGAACGATGTTAAAAGTTATAAGTACACATTTATCCAACATCAAACATATATTTGAGAGAGTAGTAAAACTTTAAAAATGTGCATGCAATAAATAATCTAAAATAATTAATAATAAGTAACATATTAATTATGTGATTCTTTTGAATTTTATATTGAAAATATCCAAATAGTTTAGAACAATAGAGATAGAAATGTACGAGAAGTATAGTAAAGAATTTTCTTAAGAATAGCTGTATAGTTATATTAAAAATGAATTTTATTATTATTAGCAAGGTAGACAAAGAATTTGTCGATGTAATGTAGAGATGAATCTGAAGAAATCAGTCAGATAGTGACTTGGGAGTACTGATATCAAAGGAAACCAAGAGGATGTTTTATTAAAATATAAGGAATGAAATATGGGGATCATAATAATTTGTGTGACCTCAGTATAGATAACTTTGCCCTATAACTGAGCACATATATTCTGGACAGTGTCTTTACATATCTTTGAAACTTTCTGATGTGATGAAGCTGAAGAAATAGCTTTAGCATCCTTCCAATATTAGAGGCAGATAGACAGATAAAAGTCACTCCTCTATGGCGTCCATAAATTCACTGTGCCATGATTGTTGAAGTTTTATAAAGGATAATATCTTGTTTATTTTGATCCAATGCATCTATATCTTCGCTATCTTGATTTCATGAAAATACATCGTCAGGGAGATAATTTTATAGAAATGATACATAAGATAGAAAGGAAGCTAGATATTAGTTATGTAAGAATAGTTGTTTACTAGAGTAAAGTAGAATTGTATAAGTCCAAAGTGAAAGTATCAGTATTATAAAAGATGGAGAATCATATGATATAATTTATAAAAAAAAAAAAAAACTTTAGAATTAAGTTTTAAAGCAATAATAAGATTTTAAAATATTGTACGTGATATTTTAATAGAAGAGATTGCACGTTTTGTGTGACGAAATGATTTAAAATGTATAATAAAAAAATGTGTATTTGTACATGGTGTGTGGATGACGTTAATTGCTATATAAAGCTAGGAATAGGATCAATAATTTGACTAATAATTATTATATGATCGATGATAAAACTGAACATCAAACTGTCATAAGGATTAAATTCTGTAGGATTCCATACTAACAAGAATATAATTAGAATTTTGTAATTTTGTATAATTTTACATAAAAGTAAAGATTTTATAGAAATATAAACCTGAAATTATAAGGATATAAATGTCAATAGAAAATTTTAATAGATAGAATTTTGTGTATTAAACTAAGCTCAAAACATGTATCTGAAGATAATAATATTGTGAAATATATTTTTTGTAATTATTAATGGTAAAAGGGTAAAATAAAAATTAGATAATAATAATGTTAAGACATCAACGGGTAGAAATAAAAGAGTTTGTAATAAGTAGATAGGGATATCCGCTGTAAATAATGTACAAATTGTTACTTGTTATAATGTTAATAAAATGTTATAAAATTTTATTAGTAAGCTTTGTGTCTTGGTTGTTGTTTTTCCTACACATGAAAATGCATGAAATCACAACGCACGTTTATAATTAAACATATTTAAGATTTTGCACAAAATAAATAAACATTAGAAATTTTAATAATTTATTTTATTTTATTTACGTAATGAAATGAAAGAAGTATAATTAGAACAGATATGGTCATAACTTGATTGCCACAGTATTTAAGTAAAATATATGCGAACGTTACCACATAACTTTTGATTATCGGATTGATAAATATTACCACGAAAATATTTAATACATCTAGAAAGAAAAGAGGATTGTATTACTCTATTATTGTCATTATTATTATTAATTAGTTGTTAATTACGTAGTGAATTATGACATAAAATTCCCTTATCATAGTTTGCTATGGCAATATAAAATTAGTTTTAATTACAATTTATAAACCTGAGATTTAATTATTTATTTACTTATTGATTTATCTATTTGATTTGATATGATTAGATCAATTTAATTCTATTTTATTTAATTAATTTATTTTATGTGAGCTAGATTTTGTTTTAAAAATATTAAGATATGATAAAAGTTTTAAAAAAAAATTTAATTTTTTTTTATTTTTTGGGTTAACTTCGTCTTGTTCCTTTGTCATTGCTCCAGGTCTCATGGGAATAATAAAAGATATTTGTGTTGATTTATTTCATAGACACGACTAGATTTTATAAAATTCTGAGCTAGTAATTGTTTTATTTAAATCATAATAATATGTTTGATAGACTGAGCTAAAGAACCCGGAATTATTATTAATGTTAATTGTTATTGACCGGAAATAAATAAGTAACGAAAATCCGGAATAATTAGTATACTCTTGGCATGTTGTTGTTGTTAATATTATTATGGAGCAAGAGAGGGAGGTTACATAGAATTTGGCGCTAGCAACGCGTGGCCCGATGTGCAGTAGGGACTACAATCGAAAAGCTATGAATATTGGCGATGTCAACGCATAGTTCGATGTGTAGTGTAGACAATAATCGAAAGAATATAAATTTATTTTCCAACGTATTGCACGATGTGTAGTTGAATTATATAGTTTAATATTTGAATTTAAATATGTAAATTCAGAGATTGTCAACAGACATATTTTATAAAAATAGATCGTTTCAGATTTAATTATAGAAATAATATTTATTGTTGAAATAATTATAATTTTGCGTGGTAGATAATCTGATTATTTAGAAAAACGTATTATATTGTGGTGGTTCGTTTGACAAATAAAATTTAAAATATGCATATGTGGCTAACAATTATTAATAGTTAATGTGACCATTTAAATTTGTGGAAATATTATTGAAAAAATGCGTTAAGAGTGTTATGATCTGTGCAAAGTGTTTGTGAATCATGCATGTGGGAAATAATAACATGACACATACAATTTAATTTGTTATTGTTATTATAAGTAGTTAGATAAACATAAAGGAAAATGTAGAAGGTATTGCTGTATTTGTTGTGGGTAGTGGTTAAAGGAGATAGAGAAACTGGTAAGAGAACATTTTATGAAAAATTAATAATAGTATATATTGTGAGAAAATTTTGAGGAAAAATTATTATAAAAGGAAAAATGGATAAACAAAATAAAGATTTAGTAGAAGAAATATCTGAGTTCATAGTAGATAGCAATTGTGAGGAAGAAAGGGAAATGGAAGATACTATTGAAGCAGAAACAGTTACAGATCTTGTACAAATTATGGAGGAAGAAATAAAAGAAGAAAAGATTGGGGAATCAAAAATAAAAGAAGAAGGAATATTCACACAGGAAAGAGATAGAGATAGCTTTTTATTGTCTCAAATAGCACTAATGATAAGCAGAAATGGAGAAAAGAATAGAGAAGAAATTAAAGCAGATAATAATATAAAATTTGAATCTATTAAGGAAGATATAAGCAGAAATAGAGAAGAGATTAAGGAAGATATAAGCAGAAATAGAGAAGAGATTAAAGAAGAGATTAAGGAAAATATAAACAGAATTAAAGAAGAAATGCGAGAAGATAATAAAAGAAATAGGGAAGAGTGTAATAGGAAATTTGAATATCTCCAGGAAACTATAAGTAAAAATAATAATGAAATTAAAACATGTATAAATGGTATGAATATAAAGTTGGATGGTACTTGTAAAACTATGGAAGATTTTCAAGAGGAAACCCATAGTAAATTTAATGGGTTAGAATCAAGATTAGATAATAATGAAAAAATTATTAGTTCTATAAAAGATGAGATAGAAAAGATAGACTATAATAACCAGGAGTTGATAAAAACTAAATTTATAGAATTTAGTGAAATAACTATAAAAGGCATAAACAAACAAATAGAGGATTCTATTATACAATGTCAAAATAATAATAGCCAATTAAAACAAGAATTGGATAATAACCAATTGGATATTAAAAATGAAATATACGAAATCAAGGAAGAAATAATACAAAGTAAAATAAGAATAAAAGATGAAATGGAGAAAGAATTAGTGGATAAATTTAGTGACTTAGCAATACAAAATAGGAAAGATATAAAAGAGGAAATAGAGGAAGGTTTAATGGGAAAGTTAGAAGATTTCAATATGAGAAAAGAAGAGGATCAAAAATATAGGGTTAAAATAGGTGAGAACCTAAAACGATTCCAGAAAGATGTTAAAGAACAAGTAATGCAAGTAGAGAAAAATAGCACGGAATATAAAGAAATTATAGACCAAGATCTGGATAGATTTAGACTAGAACAAAAGGTGTATTTAGATCAAGTAATGGGACAAATAAATTTGGAAGGGAAATTTAAACAAGTGTATGAGCAAATAGAAGAAATAAAATCCCTTAATAACCAAACTTTCGTATTAGGTAACACAAGGACATCACATAGCAAAGATGATGGATATAAAAGCCCAATTCCCATAGATAGAATAGAATACTTAAGAAAAGAGGAAGATAACCCGATAGAACTTAATCATAATAAAGAAGTAGATAGCCGAATAGTTAAAATAGATACTAATTGTGAAGGAGGAAGCAATAACTCCATGGCATTACGTTTTATGCGGATAAAACCATTTAGAGGTGACCATGCTGAGAATCCATATGAATTTCTGAATAGTTTAGATGAACTATTTTCAATATGTGCCTTAAATGAAAGAGAGAAGTTGGCCATCTGTAGTAATCACTTAAGTGGTACTGCTAAAGATTGGTGGCATTCACTATTCGAAAAGCCTAATACATATGGTGATTTTAAATGCTTGATAACGTGTAGTTTCTGGAATGCTGACAAACAGGACAATATCAGATTTCAGATAACTCAAGAGAAATACCAACCAAACAAAGGAAGCTATACTAACTTCTTCAGGAGTCAAGCTATACGATTGAAAACGCTAACAGCATGTCCACTATCTGAGGGACAGATAGTTAGGATAATCCGTCATAATCTGCCCAGAAACGTGGAGCAACTGTTAATTGCGGCGGACCGTTACTCTATAGAAGAGGTGTCAGAAGTGTTAGACGCCTTAGAAAATGCTGAGACATCTATAGATAATAGGTTCAAAAATAATAGAGATAGGCATAATTACCCCTTGTCTAATATTAACGTCAGTTATAATAATCAGAGGCATCAGATAGGATTTAAAAGAAGGTACAATTCTAATGAAAGAAATAGAGTATACCCGTATCCTAAGAAAATAGTGAGGTTTGATAAAAGTAGAAGTAGGGTAGAGTTACAAAATAGCCAACCCTCTACTAGTGGTATCACCACTATTCTAAAGAAACCAATTCAGAAAGTTTCTGGAATTGTATGAAGGTCCATACAAAATTTTGAGAAAAATAGGAGAAAATGCGTTTGTCCTATCTACACCAGAAGGTGAAAAAGGAACCTATAACGCACGAAGTCTAATACCATACCCATCAGAAGAGTAGGAAAATTTTACAAGTAGTAAAAATCCAAAATTGGGTATAATGTTTAAATGCTGTATTAACCTGTATAAAAAATAGCGTATTTTATTGTATTAAGTGGTAGGATGAAATTTGGTTGTAGCAAATAATAAGATAAAGAATGTTAATAAATAAAGTAGATATTAAACTGAATATTTAATTTAAAATTTTTTTATTCGAAGGGGGAAGTTATGTGCCCTTGTCTGTAGGTCATAGGTAGGTAGAAAGGTCAAATGTGAAAAAAAATTTTAAATTTTAAGTTATATTTAGGTGATATAAAAGTAATAATAGTTTTGTAATACAATTTTAAGCTAAAATACCTAATAGATCATAGTGTAATAAAGTATTTTTAAAAGTAAACAGTTAAATAAAGTTTTAATATCATTGCTTATGGTTGTGAAAGCTGGCCATACAAAATAACACAGCTATAGATAGCTAAAATTATTGTAATAATTTTAAAATAATAGTCTAAGAATTAATAGATTAAATAAATGAAATATAATTTTATAGTTAGTCAAAATTAATAGGGTATATTTTTTTATTAATAAACTGTAGGATGGTGAGAGTTATATTTGGTTCTATAAGTTTCAATTTATTTTCCAAAATTTTATAAAGTACGTTAGTTTTGGTGATTTAAACCGAGACATAAATAAAAAAGAAATTATTTTATAAAGTTGATAGACACGTGATCGTATATTAAATGCCTTCACGCACACACACACTTGGTAGATAATAATAAAGTTTGTGAATTTAAAACTAGATATAATTGCCATCCATCATTAAAATTAAAAGTTAAAAATGTTATATATTGTCTTAATAATTATTTTAAAGATCAAAAAATAAGTTTATCAAACTATGATTTAATTTAATAATATTAAGTTAAAATAATATTCCAGACATTACGTCATAAATATTTATTTAAAAGTACAGTTTATTATCCCAAAATAGAATGACTAATATTGTTCGCGCTAAAAACAAATATTGACCAATCAACGGATTTAAATTGGCAAGAAAAAAATCTAAGATAGACAGAAGCGGGAGACGGAATGTGAAAGTTGAAGAGGACGGTAACCTTTTTGAATTGCTTGTAACATCAAAGCTGAAAAAGTAGTTTAAATTTATAAATTAATAATTATTCTAAAGTTAGTCTTTAACAGATAATATAATCTTGTATCCAGAAAGATGATTTGCTAATTTCTACGTGATCTTACCAGTGGATTTATTCAAATTTGACCATTCATACTACAGTAAAGATGGAAATACCAAAAATAATAATTGAAATAATTATTGAAAGAAAAATGAGTGAAAATTGTATAAGTTTTATGTTATTCGTGCTCAACCAGAAACTAAATCCTATAACGCTAAAAAAGAAAAGTAATACAAAGAAGACGCTGTGTGAAAATATAAGAAAGAAAATATTTACTATTGAGAGAATCTTATGACGAACATTTGTTTTATAAATACTTAAAACTAAGTCATATTTCTCTATGAGAAAAATCATAGTATATGTTCAAGTAAATATAAAGAGAATGAGGAAGAAAAATATGTTATATTAAAGGAAAACATTATTTAAAAATATAATTTCCAAAAGTAAAAAGTAAAAGAAAAGCCATAGTCCTGTATAAAGTGCTATATAAATTTACTAAGAGGAACCTGGATTTTATCTCATCATAGGAAAAGGAAAAATATATTTAAATGGAAGAAATATTGTTTAAACAGAGATAAATTAATCACTAAAGGAGGAAAATGGATCCATGGAAATAAAGAAAAATTTATTGAATTTTCTAAAATAAAGTACAAGATGCATCGAGGGAAAACCAAGCGCGGGGAAAAAGGAAAAAATTAGCAGACTATATAAAGGAGATATCAAGAATAAGTGGGAAAAATATGAAGAAAACTAAGGATCATCGTCTAAGAAGAATTAATAAACATAATTAAAATATTAAAATAGAACATTAAGTGACTAAAGAAAATAAAGTATATTTTTTTTATTTAGCTTTGCAAGGAACGATTTTCCAAGCGAATCCAACAAAGATGTATCGTAAATATAATTTTAATATTTTTTTTTTATTGTATTTAAAGTATAAAATTTGAATTAGCTTAGGGAAACATATAAACATAAATTTTATAATAGTTATATTTAAAAATATGAGCTAATGGAATGAGAGAAATATTAATATAAATAAAAATGTGTGTATGGAAAATTTTAAATACCTACTAGAAGTCCTGGAATGGAGAAGTTTACAAATACGATCCAGAGGATAGAGATCGTTGGTAATTTTAATATTATTGGTAATATGTAATGTAATTTTTTTTTATAGGTCATCTATTAATGAATGAGGTATGAACGATGTTAAAAGTTATAAGTACACATTTATCCAACATCAAACATATATTTGAGAGAGTAGTAAAACTTTAAAAATGTGCATGCAATAAATAATCTAAAATAATTAATAATAAGTAACATATTAATTATGTGATTCTTTTGAATTTTATATTGAAAATATCCAAATAGTTTAGAACAATAGAGATAGAAATGTACGAGAAGTATAGTAAAGAATTTTCTTAAGAATAGCTGTATAGTTATATTAAAAATGAATTTTATTATTATTAGCAAGGTAGACAAAGAATTTGTCGATGTAATGTAGAGATGAATCTGAAGAAATCAGTCAGATAGTGACTTGGGAGTACTGATGTCAAAGGAAACCAAGAGGATGTTTTATTAAAATATAAGGAATGAAATATGGGGATCATAATAATTTGTGTGACCTCAGTATAGATAACTTTGCCCTATAACTGAGCACATATATTCTGGACAGTGTCTTTACATATCTTTGAAACTTTCTGATGTGATGAAGCTGAAGAAATAGCTTTAGCATCCTTCCAATATTAGAGGCAGATAGACAGATAAAAGTCACTCCTCTATGGCGTCCATAAATTCACTGTGCCATGATTGTCGAAGTTTTATAAAGGATAATATCTTGTTTATTTTGATCCAATGCATCTATATCTTCGCTATCTTGATTTCATGAAAATACATCGTCAGGGAGATAATTTTATAGAAATGATACATAAGATAGAAAGGAAGCTAGATAGTAGTTATGTAAGAATAGTTGTTTACTAGAGTAAAGTAGAATTGTATAAGTCCAAAGTGAAAGTATAAGTATTATAAAAGATGGAGAATCATATGATATAATTAAAAAAAAAAAAAAAACTTTAGAATTAAGTTTTAAAATAATAATAAGATTTTAAAATATTGTACGTGATATTTTAATAGAAGAGATTGCACGTTTTGTGTGACGAAATGATTTAAAATGTATAATAAAAAAATGTGTATTTGTACATGGTGTGTGGATGACGTTAATTGCTATATAAAGCTAGGAATAGGATCAATAATTTGACTGATAATTATTATATGATCGATGATAAAACTGAACATCAAATTGTCATAAGGATTAAATTCTGTAGGATTCCATACTAACAAGAATATAATTAGAATTTTGTAATTTTGTATAATTTTACATAAAAGTAAAGATTTTATAGAAATATAAACCTGAAATTATAAGGATATAAATGTCAATAGAAAATTTTAATAGATAGAATTTTGTGTATTAAACTAAGCTCAAAACATGTATCTGAAGATAATAATATTGTGAAATATATTTTTTTTGTAATTATTAATGGTAAAAGGGTAAAATAAAAATTAGATAATAATAATGTTAAGACATCAACGGGTAGAAATAAAAGAGTTTGTAATAAGTAGATAGGGATATCCGCTGTAAATAATGTACAAATTGTTACTTGTTATAATGTTAATAAAATGTTATAAAATTTTATTAGTAAGCTTTGTGTCTTGGTTGTTGTTTTTCCTACACATGAAAATGCATGAAATCACAACGCACGTTTATAATTAAACATATTTAAGATTTTGCACAAAATAAATAAACATTAGAAATTTTAATAATTTATTTTATTTTATTTACGTAATGAAATGAAAGAAGTATAATTAGAACAGATATGGTCATAACTTGATTGCCACAGTATTTAAGTAAAATATATGCGAACGTTACCACATAACTTTTGATTATCGGATTGATAAATATTACCACGAAAATATTTAATACATCTAGAAAGAAAAGAGGATTGTATTACTCTATTATTGTCATTGTTATTATTAATTAGTTATTCGTTACGTAGTGAACTATGACATAAAATTCCCTTATCATAGTTTACTATGGCAATATAAAATCAGTTTTAATTACAATTTATAAACCTGAGATTTAATTATTTATTTACTTATTGATTTATCTATTTGATTTGATATGATTAGATCAATTTAATTCTATTTTATTTAATTAATTTATTTTATGTGAGCTAGATTTTGTTTTAAAAATATTAAGATATGATAAAAGTTTTAAAAGTCGTAAGAATGCTATTAGTCAATTATTTATGATAGTGTTCTTATGCCATTGGGATAGTATCTCAATGATCTTTCGTCTTGTTCCTTTGTCATTGCTCCAGGTCTCATGGGAATAATAAAAGATATTTGTGTTGATTTATTTCATAGACACGACTAGATTTTATAAAATTCTGAGCTAGTAATTGTTTTATTTAAATCATAATAATATGTTTGATAGACTGAGCTAAAGAACCCGGAATTATTATTAATGTTAATTGTTATTGACCGGAAATAAATAAGTAACGAAAATCCGGAATAATTAGTATACTCTTGGCATGTTGTTGTTGTTGTTATTATGGAGCAAGAGAGGGAGGTTACAATATATATATATGTGTGTGTGTGTGTGTGTGTGATATTCTTGCTCAGAAGTTAAAAATATTGATACATATGTTCATCATTTCTTTACTAATAGTATTCTGTATATTACAAAGGATGCTTGATATACAATGAATTATTCAGTGTGTATTTTCTATTGGTATAATTATCATTTTCTGGGCTTAATTATTAATAAAAGTACATGGAAAGCGGACACACATATCATTGTTGCTATATACCTGTGATCAGAGGCTAAATTGCATCCAGCTATTCACAAAATTGTGATGTAGATGATCCTCATATGCATAATATCATTAACATTTTGAAGAAATCTTTATGAATTATTAATAGATATTAAATTATATTATTATTGTTAACATAAAAATTTTATTATTATACAAAATATAAATAATATTTTAAGAAGCTAACATATATAGTTTCAATGCAAGTATAATTCCTTTCTCAAGATCTAACTTTTGTTGGTACATGTATAAATTGATTAATAATTCAATTGATATTGTGTACATTCATGTTTAAGCGAAGCACTGAGATATTATGGCAATATAAAGAATCAAAAATCTAAATAAAAAATACTCTCATATAGTGGATAATATAGACTCATACTTGAAAGTAAAACACATCTAAATGTAAAATATAAATTTATTATAATAATATAGAGAAAGATAAATTTACCTTGATACAATTTCCTTTTATATTTAAATATGAAGTTTAAAATAAATATGTTGTAGTACCTATTTTCAATTTGTTAGTATATTTTGTATATGAGATTTTGTGGTTATGGAATTATATTTTGTATGGTTTGAAGCTGTTTCTAAATATTGTAATATTTGAGGATGAGATTTGATGGTAGTAAAATATGATAGTTTTGTGTTTCCCCTGATTTAACCAGCATTGAAACATATATACTCATAGTGATGGCTGATGATGTGGAGGATCACTGATAAATTTCATACTATTGTTTAAATAAGTTATATAAATCTGCAGAAATTTATTAGACATTTGGATTAAATATAAAGTTCAGGATATTAATCTGGCAATATTATTTGATGAATGGATCAATTACCAATAGTTTATCCTTAGACTTACTATTGAAGCCATTAAAACTAGAAAACACAATCAGCACTAAATTATAACTATTACTGAATTAACATATTTAATTTTAAAGAATAACTACTTTGTTTTTGACTCTACATATTATTTACAAAAATCAAGGTACTGTTATAAAAATGACATCAAATTATGCCAACATTTTGGCTCAATTGGAGTTCTCTATACTTAAAAATGCTAAGCTTAAATCTCATATTTACTAAGATATATAGATGATATCTTTATGCTTTGGCTTTAGACTAAAAAGGGACTTCATACTTTCTCAATAAAAATATATAATTTATAATGAATTTTTTAAAAAGTATCCTGTTTTTGATCTTCAAATTATTTATAGTAATAAAATTCTTAAAACAAACTGAATGGAAAAGATAATTAGCTCTTTACATATTCATAATAATTATTTAATACTTAAAGTTTAATATTCCCTATGGTCAATTTTTGAAAATTAAAACAATTTATAGTTGACAAAATTTTTTTCAACATAGCAAGAAAGTGTTATATAATAAATTTATAAATATGAAATATCCAAATTGACAGAAAAGAACTTCTCTCTAACAAAAAGAATAATAATTAGAAGTTTTATCAGTAGTTCTTACATTTGAATGATGATTTATTACAGAAACATATTACATTTCATAGATTATCTAAAATCAACCTTTCTTAATTTACCTAAAGTTGTATATCACAGAAATAAAACACTTAAGGACAGACTTATAAAAACAAATTTTATTCCTAATTTTGTGTCAAAAAAAGCATATTTGTTTTATGTGGAGATAAAAATTGCCTTCTATGTAAACATATTATTGTTACAAATTGTTCGAGTTAATATACCATTAATGATTTTAAATGATATAGTCACAATTATGAAATTGTGAAAGTGTAAACTTATTATATTTAATAAAATGTACCAAATGCTTGAACTGTTTTTACATAAATCATAAAATAGTCTATATATTAAAATAACTAACCAAACATTTAAGATTTTGCATAAAAATGACAAATCAGTTTCTAAACACTTTAGTTTAGCAGATCATTCAATTGATGATTTAAGAGTAGTCATATTGCAGAATAATTTTTTTCCACAAGAGAGAGAAAAGAGAAAGTTTTTTTATTTACTTTACATACTCTCAGTATATATATATATATATATATATATACTGAGATATATATATAAATATATATATATATATATATAAATAAATATATATATATATATATATATATTTATTTATATATATATATATAATAAAATAAATTATACATTAGTATATATATTAGAAATTAATAATGTTTAACATGTTTTATTATTGATATATATAATATGTTTAATATGTGTGCTATTTTCAATATTGGCTTCTATCTATTATCTCTTTTCATAATTAAATATAAATATTTTTTATGTCATTACTATTTACAAAAAAATAATAATTTGTATGTATACACATATATTTCTATTAAAATCATTACAAATATAATTAATATCAGGGTCAGGTAAATAAATAAAGTGATTTAAATTCAATACCTTATAGTGTTAAAATTTTTGTATTTTAAACTCAAATAACATAATTGGAGTAAAAATGATTGTTTCATAAATATTCAAAGCCACTATTCTTTATGATAAAGACCAATATCTAGAAATTAACATGGTAATCTAATTGGCATAACAATATATGCTTATTTTTATACTTAATGTCTCTAGACTAGTTATAATAAATATTTTTCAAGCACTATACCTCATGGGATATTTATCATTATACATATTATACCTTAGTTATGTGTTTAAACACAGATAGTTTAAACTTTTAATATAAAACTGAATAATGAAACCAATAAACCATTGAATGCAGAGTGAAAGTTATATTTATCTATAAACATGAGTATGCAAACTTACAAATGGTAATTATATTTGTTCTATACAACTCATTATAAATAAAATTGTTTTAATTTATAGTGTATAGAAAGTGCTTTAAATTATTTTTATCATAAAGAATGCCATAAAGAAAGTCATAAAAAGTCTTAAGAAATTTGCTGCATATGGGTTGCTCCTACTTTCTCTAGAAAATGATAATAGATTTTTTATTAAAAATATTAATTATATACATGTATACACATGTTAAAATTATATAAAAACTAAACAGAATGTTTTTTTTTTCCAATATGTAAGAAATAAAATTTGTAGAAGAAATATTACAATAACATATATATTATAATAATTTTAACATAAAGATAAATAAAGCTACTTTTGGAAGTTTATCAAGCAAATCCAATAATGTTAAATTACTTGTTTTGAATTCATAATATTAATAAAATTGATTGCATTTTAACAAACTAATAAATATACCAATAAAAGATTATATCTGCATGATGAAATATTAAATCATATCTCTTTTACTTATTCAAATCAAATTTAATTAAATGCAACGACGCACACAAAATAAAAATATTGAAAAATGCATATAAATTGTTAATTATAATAAATTTATATACTTAAAAAAAATTTAGAAATAAAAAAAATATTAATATTAAAAAATATAAAATGAAAACATTTTTTTAAAAAACTAAACTAATGAAAGTCAAAAAGATGTGAGGCATTAAACAAAACATGCAGCTATAAATATTTTTTTTCAAACTTTATTTAACCCTCATGATATATTAAACATCATATGATTATAACTAATATTTATTACAAATAATAAAATGTTTGTTTTAATTCTAAAAATAAGATGAATAGATGGAGTAATGAATGATAAGATCATTTTTATCCTGAAAAGTTATCCAGAAAAATGGCTTTATTTACTGGAAAGTATGTATTATGGTTCCAAAAAGTTTTGGAGGCAAGAGTAACTGTGATAAAAGCAATCAAAACATTTGATCATTGTCAATAGAAAACCAGTACTGATGATGTTCAGGTATGTTTACTATCTAATTGAAATTTATAGTTTAAAATGAGTTTTGAAGACATAAAATTTTTATTAGACCAAATGATAATAATGCATTTTAAAAAAATGGATTCAAGATATTAATTTATTGTTAGATGTATCTAATAATTATGATCTGGTTACAACTTCACATCAGCTCGGTAAATGTATTCATTTCATGAATTACATCAAGTGTTTGTGTTTTATAAACAGATAAGTAATAACATTTGTATTTTATTATTTAAGAGATTGCTTAACAGGTACTTTATAACTTAACTTGACAATGCTTATAAAAATGAATTTTTTTTTTTTTTGAATTAGAACTTTACTATTTAAAAAAACATTTCTGACATGTTATGGCTTTAAAACTATATTCTTCACAAAACATTATCATAAGAGTGACAGATTATTTGATTAGGACAGATGAAAAATCTGTAAGCAAAAGTGATTATATTAAATAATAGGTGATGTCTATGTAAATAAAATTTTCTTAGCATATTTAGCAAAATAATAAATGGTGGACAATTTTATTCAAGAGCCTGGGAACTTTTCCTATTCTTTTAGTCAATATATAAGATTTAATTTATATTTTTATTGGATTAATTATTTTTTAACTATTTAAAATGTAATTTACTTTGTCTTATTGTATATATATATATATATAAACAGTCGACCTTAGTTTAAAATCGAGTTTCATTGTTCTACCATAGCCCATGTTTCATCCTGCCTTTTTTTTTTTTTGTCATATGTATATAAACTATACATATATTTTTGAGAAGCATCTATAAAGGTTAAAAATATAAATTTTAAATAAAAATTCTATAATTATTTTGATATTAATGCCACTAGATGCAACTCAGATATATACGTATATTAACAGAGCTTATATATATATATATATATATAAGCTCTGTTAATATACGTATATATCTGCTTTATATATATTTATATATATATATATATATATATATATATAAAGGAGCAAACAAATATTGTAAATAATTTTGTATTTTTTTTCTTTGATTACATCTTATTTATTTTGTAATTATTTTTTATTATAAAACTACCTAAAAATTTAAGATGGAAGATGCAATCACTAACTGTGCAAGAATAATTAAAAGAGTGGGGACATTACTTTGTTTAATGATTAAAAAGGAATTTTTAAATTTAAGTAAAATTTAAAACAAAGCTAATTGATTTAGTTAGCTGTTAACATTTTTATCAAATCTATTTCCAATCTGAAAATTGATTTGAATTTATTTTTGGACAGTTATCTTGTGATTGCATCTCCAATAACAATATAAAAAAGATTTCTGTAAATTAAAGATTAATTAAGAGTTAAGAAGGTTAATTAAAAACATTATTTGAATAACTCAAAGTTTGTATAAATAGGGCCAAAAATCTGTTGTGTCAGAGTTGGGTCAATAGTCATTAACTGACTTCACGTCTATTTGATTTCTAAAAAGAGGGGCTTAAGCCACCTTCCCCTCTGTCTTTAGCTCAACTTTTCACCATGCAGAGATGTAGCCCCTACTGCTCAAGTGTGCCCATGCTGTCAAAGAACCACCAAAGCCAAGAGACATGTTAAATAAAAGAATGTCGACTGCCACAGAAGACTCATACCTACTCCATCCCATAGAGTCATGTGGTAACAAGTCTAAAGCTATTACAATTGTCTTATATGAATCCTAACTCTTTAAAATTAATGTTTTCTTTATGTTAAACCTCTTTTTAACTCACTAATCGGTGAGCATGTTAAACTAATAATCATTTCATTGGTATCGAATCTCTATAACCTAAACTAATCTTATTATAAAATATTTCATCAAACTCATGTTTCTAATTTTTTTTATAATTTAGTGCACTATAATTTATTGTAAATGATATTTTTATATTTTTCATTTAATTTTATTTGTAAATGCTAATCAAACTCAGTTTTACAAACTTCTTCTATATCCTGCTGTGGAATAAAAGAGGGGGGGGTAATGAGTTCTGATTATTTATCTCTAAATAGTTCGTAAGACTAAGTTTTTCTTTTAAAATGAATATATGCTTTTTTTAAATATATATATATTCTTATGTGTCATAGTATCAGCTGGGAAGTGAACCCGTTAATCTGGGATAACTGCTTGTAAAGCAGCTGTCGCTGATCTCTCGACCACCAATGCTTGACAAAAAAAGATCAAAAAAATATATATTTGATCACAAATTTATACAAAATGTATAAATACTTTGCAATCTGGGTTGGATATAGGTGTTAAATTTATTAATTTTTTTATTGATCATCATCACCAAAAAGGCTGGTGACTTAAATCTATTTTGTTATTCGCACTTTTAAGTGCATGAATTTAAATTTTTTTTATATGCTAAACCAAATATTGATTCAAGAAGGGGGAGCAATGCACAGTTCATTAAATATAGCTTTAACTGTTGATAAATGATTTTATCTTACAAGGGTGATTACTTTAACATATCATTATGTACTTGTTAAACCATTTAAAGCTTTATGTTAATACTTAATTCATATTCTTATAAAAGCATTGTTAGCATAGGCCACTCTTCATATTATTAAGCTTTATCTAGGGATGCGCATTAGAATGCCTGAGTCATCTCATCTTCATTTCAGGTCTAAACAGGGTGATGAATGTCCCTGTCCCATATATATACTTATGATCCCCATTTCTTATGTTTGCTTATAACTGTTGCTAAAACAGGCAAAACTCTCTATATGTATTGCCACTGAGTACAAGCCAGAGTAATCAATGGATGTCAGAAGGCTTATACACAACAGTTACAAGCAAGCATAACAAATGGTGATCATGTGATGTTTATTTGCTTAAAATTAATCCTGCCTAATAGGATAGTGTTGACTATGGTTATTAAAGAATCAAATATACCAAAATGTATAGGTACTGAACTCACACCTATATGACTATATAAGCTAATGACCTTGAGTTGTAAATATTATAATGTTTTCAATTTAAGAATCAGTTTTTTAGTTAAGTAGAGATAAAAGGAGGGTTGGATTGGATCCTAAGATCTAGGTGCAGTGCTCTCAGGTAAATAGCTCCTCATTGATGAAGGCGGCAAGCCAGAAACTAGTCTGTGGATGTTGGATGAGTAGACACTAGATGGGAATTTTGTGCACAAGCCTTCTGGCACCCACTGATTACTCTGGCTTGCACTGAGTCGCAATAAACATAGAGAGTTTTGCTTGTTTTAGCAACAGTTATAAGCAAGCATAAGAAATGATGATTGTGTGATGTTTATTGGTTTAAAAGAAATATCAACTAACATTATAGATGAGATCTAATTTGAATATAAATCTAAATACTATTTTGATATTTAAATCATGAAAATTTAGAAAGCATTCTTATGACATAAGCATAAATAAAAATAAGAGGATAAGCTTATACACATTTTCAAATATAAATTATTTTAATTATCAATTAATAAAAGTGTTCAATTTTTTTTAAGAAAGTAATCAAAGTAATCTCATAGCTACAATTTCTAAAAATGAGACTTATATGACAACATTATTTATATAGTAAATGACACACCCAGTGCCAATAACAATTCAAAATAAATTAATGTACTTTTTCTTTGGCATGCATATAAAAAATAAAGAATTTATAACTAATGCATATATATATATATATGAATTAATATGTTAAGATGATATTGTTTTATAAAGTTAATATTATAGAATCATATATACATATATTCTAATATAATAAAAATAATAAATTTAACAGTCTTTAAATTCGAAGATTTAAAGACTGTTTATAATAGTTTATTACCGTTAAATTTATTATTTTTATTATGATTATAATTTTGTTTTAATTAACGGACATTTTATTTATATTACATATTCTAATATCTAATTCATAACATATAATCTTTTTCTTTTATAAAAAAATAGAAAAAAAAAGTTATAAGAATATTTGTTCAATTCATTGTTATTTTTATAATACTGCAAATCAAATTACAAATATACAATTTTTTTTAGTTAGTCATTGCATTCTAAGTATTCTGATGTATGCTATTGCCAATGAACGTTCACTCCAATAAACTCATTTTCATATTTTTCCTAAAGAATTACTTAAATGTGTATTTGAGAAGTTTATCTATATATTCACTATTGTATTTTTATTATTATTGAAATATTCATTTGCTTGTAATACTTATGATCTCTTTAGTTATGTCTGACAATCTTTCCAGGCGTTTTATTTTAAAACAGCAATTCCAAGAGAGTTAATTTTATGGATCTCGTTTTTCGCACAGTATTTTCGCATCATTAATAAAATGATTCAATTTACCAGATTTAAAATAAGGCAAAAGTAATACTTTACCCTGTATATCTATCCCCCAACAGCAACTTTTACGTGTATTTCAGTCAAGAAAATCTCTGATCAAGCATACTTTTCTATTTTTTAGTTAAATCAAATCAATTCAAAATTTGAAAATTTTTATTTTGTTACATTAAATAAAAAGTTTGTTATAAAAATAATTGAAAACCAAAAAATTAGACAATTTATATTACTGTTTCATTTTATAGTTTAAGAAAAATAATTATAAAATGGTTAAATGAAAATTATCTATGCATGTATTCTTATAGTTAATCAACTATTACTTGGTTTTATATGTTAGTATGACTATGGATTTAATATACATATATACATAAACTGAAGGAATATTATTGATATCTTTATCTCCAGTCACTGAAAGGACTACCATCTACTCTGTCTTCCTTAATTATACTTATCAGACAACATCACTATGCACTTAATTGCTGTAATATCATATTTCTTATAAGTACAGTTCATTTTCAGATTTCACATCTTTAATTTGTTTTGACTTAAATTAATTTTTTCTCAAGTGACTGGTAACTGAGGTTTTATCAGAGTGAGTTTATTCAAAATGATGTCATACAGATGTAACATTGGAAGATTTTTTTTTTTTTTGCCAATTTATGTAAATGATAACTTTTTATTTTGTTATTCTAGCTTTTTTAGTTGCTTTCTATGCATACTTGGAATTTGGGCAACACTTTCTCAAAAGAATTGGATTAAAAATTTCTAATGGATGTTAGTGAGTGCCTTATACTATCAATATCTTCTATCTGTATAAATGTTTTTGGGTTGCTCTCAATAAGGAATTTTATGATTGCAACATTTGAATTGTTCTTAATATCAGCTTTTTTAACAGAATAGGCTACTACTAGTTCTGAAAAAGTACCATAAGCTAACAAAAAATAATATACATCTATATTATTGAGAGAATGATTCATAAAGATATATTACAAAATATGATTTATCTTCTGAAATATTGATTTTTTATATTAAATATTATCAATTTACAGCCTCACAAATATTCAGTAGACAAAGGCTCAACTAGCATGCTTGAAAAGAAAGGCATGGCAATATATTATCTCTAAAGAGGAGCTCTACAATGCATATTATGGTGAAGAGAGGATAGATTCATTTGAATTGTTGTAGATGATTAAATACCCAAAATAATAAAGACAGCTGAAACAATGAATGAAATGAAGTATTATTTAAAGCAGAGATATATATGAGAGAAAGAACTTTTGCTATAATCAAAACAAGACATCACTACAGTAACAGTAAGGAACCAATGAAGACAAAAACACATATCATGAACCAAAGAGAAATGTTCCTAATGGTGGAAATGTTATAAACCTTAATCCTGTGATTTCAAAAATGATAACTAAGCTAAAATTAAGAATAATCAATATATTAAAAATATATTCAAATATACTAAAAGTAAGATATTCCAGTGACCAAAATAAAAGTAGAAGCCCAAGATGACATAAAAACTACAATGGCTAAAAAGAAATAACTCCAGATATATAAATATAACTGATAAAATAACAAAAACAACTAATTAAGAAAGCACAAAAATGTAGAAAATAAAATCAACAAAGGCTAAAGCAAATGCAACAGCTGTTGCAAAAAATAAAGAATAATCATATGAATTAAGAAGAGGAACAAAGGACTGGTCTAATGTGGCATATCAGGAGTGAAAGTGAAAAACAATTCATTATAAAACCAATCAAAAACAATGCCACAGATCATTTAAAAGACAAATAAAAATAAATACAAAAGATAAAATTTCACAAAAGAAGTCATAAGTTGTCATCTTAGTATTGGTAACAAAACAAATTCAATGATAATGCAAAATATGCAAAAGAAAAAAAGAAAAACTAAAAAAAAACTTGAAAAAAATACATTATTTAACACCCAGAAAAACAAAAAGAAGTTCAAGAAAAAATCAAAAATGTAACAGAAAAGATTAAAGAGTTAATGTCCAAAAAATCAAAGAAGACACACCAAAGAATAGATTGCAAAAGAGGATGTTCAATGTTATATAAAAAAATAAAGTGAAAGACAAATATCTGAGAACAAGAACGTTGTAGAAAGTAATTTTAGACAATATAAAAAACTGAATATTAAAAACCAAAAAAACTGAATGCAAATGAATTTAAAATTAAAATTTAAAAATAAAAAATTACAACTTAAAAATTCATTCAAATGATAAATTATTTAAAATCAGGAAAAAACCCCAGAAAGACTGTATTACTGAGTACAAATAATAGAGAATAGAATACTCACAACACCAAACATTGGCAATGGAAGAGAAGAAAGAGAATTTAGAAAAGAGTTAGATATAGAATTTATAATAGGTAACAGACAAAATCAGAAATAGAGAGATTAATGTTACACTAAGAGATCCAAATGACTATAAAAAATAGAAAGGATAATTGAGAGTTAAAAGATAAAGAAAGGAGGCTGTCTTGTGAAACTCATAGTTTAATAGACAATTTCATAGAAAAATATGACAGATCTGCTAATATAAAATAAAATAAAATACTGATGAGAAAGTTTCATATAATTACATGACTTTTAAACCATTTCAAACTAATATTACCACCCTTATAAATTTAGTCTATAAACATTTTACTGAAATAAATAAATAAAATGATAATTTGACAAGTCAGCATTAGCTTAAGACAGTGATAGAATTAAGAGACTATACTATAAATATAGCTACGTTTAAAATAAAAGTTCCACAATATTGCAGCCAGTCACGACAAATAAAATATTTTTAATAAATTTAGGAAATAGAATGATAAATAAAATATTTGTAATAAGCTTTAAATTATCATAATAGCATATTTAATTAAAAAAGTTATGCATTTGTTTAAAATAAAATATTAGTTTTCTACTTATTACATTCTTATTTAAATTGTAAAATTTACTAGGAGTAATCACTTTCATTACAAAACATTTTGTCAGTAATTGTAAATACACAAATTATAGTCCAATAAATAAAATTTGCTAAATGTAAGGTATTGTATTAATGAATTTTGTCATTAGCAAGTTGCTGATATAAATTTTCTTAAAAGTCTTTATGTAAGACGTGGTATTTGTTCAGTTTATATTACAACTTGCTAAAAAAGACTATTTAGAGAAAGTGAAATCTATTGTTTTATTACTTTTTCATTCTTTATCCTCAAAATCTGTAAAAAATTTGTTGACAAAGATAAATTTTGAAAAGCATGCCATTACAATGTATAAATAAATTCTAATCAGAATGGTCTATATAACCAAATTTAAAGCTATAATAACTACTCTTTCTTATTGCATTGTCAAATATACACTGGAGATATAAAAAGTTCTGAAGAAGATTGCTGGGGCAATCAAAACTGTAAAGAGGGTGGTAAATAAAGCATTGTGTAACAATAGTAAAGTGCATGGATGATTTAGTATTATATGGCAAATTTAAAGCTCATATATGTTCTAAATATGGGACTGTGCATTCAAAAAATTGAAAACTTATAATTAAAAGCTTTAAGAGTCACAACATTAATATTTTGAACTACAGCAAAAAAAAAAAATGGTCTTAAAAATTTAAGAATAATTGATTGAAAATCAGCTAACAGTAAGTCAACTAAGGATTGTAGAAAAGAATAACATAACCTAATCATTACAAAATGTTAAAATAATTTTCTCTGCTAATCTTAATAAAAATATAGAAATAAGAAGCTTGAATATGGAGTAAAATATAAAAAACTATCAACTATTTTTTTATTTATTTCAGGTGCACCAAATGTACACACAATCAAAAGTAAATGCCTGCAAGCAGGAAGAATACAAATAATGATGTTGTGGAAGAATAAATATAAACAAAATGATTATACAGAAAGTGGGTTCTTGTTTTTTATGCTGGGTTTGGGAAAAGATAAAGGGGATTTAGATATAAAGGGCATAAAATTGACAAAGATTATTTTGTGGAAATTGGATGGAACATAATAAAGAAGAATATGGAAAAAACTTACAATGAGGAATGGGAAGGAAGGGAAGGTGGCTAAGAGGTTTCTCTGGGCATAGTGGCTGAGATATTTCTGACTCTGAAAAAGGAGAAGCCACAATGCAACACATCACATCACATACTTTTATTAACAGTATGTATAAGCATATGGAATAGTGATGATGTGATGTTTTTATGGTTTTATATTTTCTATGACTTTAGAGAGCTACCCAAAGTTATAACTTGCAATAATGTAAAATGATAATATTTCAGTGTGTACTAATTTAAGCCATAATTTTGTATCAAGTCTACTTATATATACACAAATTTATGAATGATTTTCATCATGATAGAAATCTGTAGATAGTTTTATGAAAATAGTAATTATTAATATTTCCAGTAAATTCTGGTGTTGAATTTTTACCTAAGTTTGTTACATGTATATATATGTCCATGCATGTAGTGAAAATACACTGGAATATGGATGAGAAAACAAATACATATTGACTGAATAATATCATCTATCAAAAGTTTACATACAAGTATTTTAAGAATTCACTTTATAGCTTTAAAAAAAATTCTCTTGCACATATGTTAATACTTGTACATAATTTTAATTAATATAGTTTATTTTACAAAAAAAAAAGTAGTTTAAGAATAAAGTTATGAGTAAATACGGTATAAGAGTGTCAAAAATGTATTTTATTGTCAATACTGCTAACCAAGCTTTGCATATGACACATCTGAGAATTATTAAGAGTGTTATTATTAAAGCAATATATAGCAGTTAATAAAGTCATGCACATACATCAAATTATTTAAAAGCCAAAGAGCATCATTTTAATGATGAATGCTCCCAAACTATACATATCACTGATACAGGTTTGCCGATAAATATCTTTGAAAAATAATAATCCATATGCACTAGAAAATACATAATCATATTTGTGGAAGCTCTGAGATGATGGACAAGTACAGTGACTCATGTTTAATTAAATCTGTTTTGATCTGCATCATAATTCTACATAAACTTTTTATTCCTTATGATAATAGATGCAAAATATAAAAATATATCAAACAAAAGCAGTTTGTTGTTTATAATTACTACATATAAATCTCTCATTCAAATTTACATCTTCTGAGCACTAGTTTAAATAGATATGTATGATGAATAAAAAACACTCCTTTTTAATTTATACATGTATACACTAACACAATGTCTAAAGATTTATATTATATTAAAAGGAGATGAAATATTAACTATTATAAATTAAAATTTAAACAATGATAATAAGTTTTATATTTAAATAAAATAAAAAATATTTAATGAGGTGTTTATTTATTTGGGACTTTCATCAATATAATCTTATAAATTTTGGAACACTGCAATTAGAACTAATGAATCTTTCCTAGAAATCATCTTTTATTTCTTTATTTTATTATCATAATGCTAGTCTAAAGTGAAAAGGCATATTAATGTTTTTAATATAAGCCAACTTGCTTGTATAATCATATAGATCTTTAATAATATATAATCATATAAAAATGTAATGTAAAACCAATAAGATATCCCATAACTTCTGCTTCACATCACTATTCAATAATATTTTTTTCTATAGCTATCCTACCTAGGGAATATTTTAATAATCAGTAAATGCTAGGTGTATTCTATACAATGCTGTCCTATGAAATATATCTGGACTAGTTTCTAGCTTATAGCTTTCATCAGTGAAGAGCTTTTGAATCTGGGAACAGTGCACTTAAATCTTTTGGATCTAATGCACCTTTTCTCTAGTAGTCATCTTTTACTTCTTTGCATTATTACCAAACTAATAGCTAAATTGAAAAATATATTGTTTTCACTCTAATTCAAATTACCCTTATAGACATTTAAATCTGAAAACAGTTACATATCTATATGTTATGTAGCCAAACTCTGGGTGTCTACAATTATTAAAAAATTAAATGCATTATATATATATATGAAAAACAAAAAACAAGTTAAAAACTTGGTAGAATGCCATCTGTTGACATATATATATTGTACCCTTACTTCTTGATATATAAAATAGTTTAAAATACAACTAGCTCAGTTACATTATTCTGCTTAATTAAAATTTGCATATCTATCTTTAATATACTTTTATATTATCATATCTTAATTAAATTTATTATCAATCATCAAAATCAATATAGTTCTAGATTATACTAATTAAATAAGTATTTATAAAATTATGAGACTGCGAAGTAAAGTTACAAAGTAATAAGCAGATTTACACTGAGTCAATATCTCCCAAGATACTGTCTCAATGGCATAAGAATACTATCACTACCCTATCACTTTACCACTACATCTATAGCATTCTTATGGCTTTTAAATGAAATAAATTATCTTTAATAATACTAAAATAATTCCTAACTTTTAACTTAAAATATAATTAAATAATCTCAGGTTCTTCTAAGCTGTTTTAAAATAATAATAACTCATGTAAATAAGTATGATGTGGGATTTTATATCAAACTTAAATACACCTAACTTATTTTAATAATAATAATAAATAATACTAATCTTAAAGTGTAATTTAATCTCATCTATTTCTATGATATAATCAATCATTAAATGAATAAACAATTATATGTATATCTTTTATTTCATATGGTATCTTCATTTTAAAATAGATCAAAATCTTAGACTTAATAATCTGTGGCAATAAACAATATTGTATTCTTATAATGTGTATTATAATCATCTTATGACCATTGTAATATTTATGTTCATGTCAATCAATTCTTATAAAATAATGTTAAGCAAATATGGTATTCAATTCTAAGTAATAATAACAAATTCAATTTTGTGCAAATATTATGTTTATTTCAAATCATCTGATGTCAAAATGCTGAGGTGAAAAATAATGAAACTCGACACACTTTTAAAACAAATTAACAAATTTATTTACAATAACTTCAAATAAAATTTATTTACACTATTTACAGTTTATAACTTATGACAACAAATAAAATAAAAATAGGAATACAAATATAAGAGGCTTACACTGTTATTAACTTATGTACTTAATAAGGAATTACACATTCCTTCAAATGCTATATTAATATGATTATAGTGTGTTTTTCTTAAACTTAGATTTTTAAATAAATAGTTGTACTTTAATTACTACAAATAACAATATATCAAGACTATTTATGTAGCATGTGTACATAATGTAGCTTTACCTATTAAATAACTACATTAATTAAATATCATTTATAATGTATTATCATGTATTCACTTTATTACTAGCATTGCTTAATATCTGTATATAAAATCAATATCTCTTTATAATGTAAAACAAATGATTGGCTATAATTATATTCCACCTAATGTAATTCCTGTTATATGTTTTATAAAATATGCATTCTATATCTGTATTATTCAAACATTAATATTTAAATCATTTATCAATTTTAAATTCATAAAAACATTACATTAGATAAATTTTATGATTCCTTTCTGTGTAAAATCATTATTTCACTTTATGTGTTATTTTAATCCTTTCTAATAAATTTCTATCTATAAAACATATTCTAAACTTATTTAAAACATTTTCCGGAAAACAAATATCAACTTCAAATAAAATATTCATTATCCAAATTACTCATACTATATTGTCTATACTTAGTAAACTTTTCAATCTAAATATAGGCTTCTACTCATAACGTAACTTAACTTATTCAATAAACAAAATACACAAAAATATAGACTTTTAAAATCCTTTTCTAAATTGCAAAAATAAAATAATTACTTAGATAAATAATAAACATCATTTTAATACTAAGCATAAATAAAAATATCAAAATTATTTACGAAAGAATCATATAATTATTTCTAAGCCTTTACATAATGTTGTATCATGTTTATATTATAAATTAAAAATTATGCATATTTTAATAAAGTTTGTAATGTATGTGTTTTCATAATATATTTATCCATTCATTCTACAACAACATAATATTCAGTTGATCTAAAGAAAAACATATTAAATTCATTAAAAATCATTATACAATATTTTTTACCATAATAATAATATTGTCCATTCTGCTATCCAGTATTCTTCGGAATTTGCAGCTTCATAAAATAAAAATCATTCACATTTTCACTCATAAACATTCATTAGAATATTCCGTGTTATATTAATTATAAAATAAGTTTATGTAATTAATTATTATATTATTTTTAAGTTACTATTTAATAAATGTACCTAACCTACTTTTTAAGAGTTTAATAATATTTAAATTTTATGTTAAATAAATAAAATAAAAAAATCATATTACATAGTCCAGCGTTGATTTTTGTCCTACCATAAAGTTCTAACAAATATCCTCCGTATAAAGTCAATAAAACACTATTTCCTGTTCCGTTGTATCACGTGTTTCTTGAAAGTTTATAATAAAATGATAACGTTCTTTTTTTTTAAAATAAAAATAAGTTCCACAAGAAAACAAATAAAATTCAAAAATAGTTTATAAATTCTGTTTCTGAGTCCAGATCTTCATAAAATATTGTTCAAAAGTTAATATTTCTAAATTAATTTATAATTGTTGAATTATTCTCCTTTAATTATTTTCATTAACTTAGCTTGGCCTAATCTGGTTTGGCCTGGACGTCCACGTATTATTTTGCGCATTTATAAATAATATATTCAGGTAAGAATTAATTTCTCCATCTATAACGACCTGCGTTTAGATAACTTTAATAAAATAATTTTATTATATTACGATTTTTAAAATACTTACACTTATAATATATTTGCCTTTTTCAAATTATCAATCTCTAGTCTTTTAAGCATAAAGACTTAACAAGGCAAGTATTTATTTAAAATTACTACTGCTTCTTATATCTTTCCTTAAGATACATATTTTACTTCTATAATTTGTCAAAATACTTTCTTTTACAGAAATATTTATATTTCTTTAAAATATCTATTAGTAATAGACAATAGTAATTTAACTTTTGAAAACTATTTATAGTCCAAAATACTACTTTTCTCCATCTTGTAGTTTTCTGTACTAATCCAGCGTCTGTTACTTCTATAGCATAAAGTTTCTGATATATTTCTCCGATGTGTGAGGTTTCCATGATTATTTGTACGTAAATTGAGTTTCGATATTGAGAAGATAATAGGGAATTATTAAGTTACTCCTGCATACTTATCATTTAAAATTATAAAATTATATACAATAACACTCTTATGATTTTAAAACTGATTTTAAGAGCGTTTATAAATTTACTTAGCTATTTTCTCAATAGCACAAACGACTTAGAAGTTTTATTGTAGAGAGACCCCCTCAACAATTGAATCCAGCTTATATACTGCCAGAAACTCCTTATCTGATTGGTAGGTTTAAACAATCAAAATTTCTTATTTACATATTTACCAACACAATATTAAAAATAAATAATAATGACTTATTTAATATTTAATATTTTATCAAATTCTTTTAAAACAATATTTATCATTTATTCAAATCTATTAAACATTCTTTTGAAATATTATTTCTCACTTGATTTAAATCTTAACTTTTATAAGATCATTTAAAATAAACTAAATCTTTTTAAATACGTTATATTTTTAAGACAATATTTTTAAAATCAAATTTAATATTTTACATTAATATCTTTATTTTTTATCTCGTGATAACTCACGTATTATTTATAAATTTTACAACATGATTTTGTAAAATAATAATTGCAACTTTATTAGACAACTTCCACGCGTGTGTGTATAACATCTGTTCTCTATAACACAAGAACGCTTGTCTAAAAATAAACTTAACAATTGCTTTTTTAAAATAAATATTTTTAAATATTTAAGATATTATAATAGATTTTAAAATAATTATTTGATATGATTAAAATCAAATATTAATCTCAATTTAAATACTTATAATTTAAAATATTTTTATTCACTTTTAACATATATTTTAAATTAAATAAATATTTTTGTCTAATTTTAACTTGTCTTTTAAATACTTTAGCTTTAAACATTTGTTATTAAATTTATTAATGCAGTATTACATCATAATCATCATCATTTTAAATATCTTCTCAATATCAACACAATTCACATATCAAACACTCATAGATTGCTTTAATTAAACTTATGGTAACATTACCACAAGCAAAGTCAACATCACACTTTTAAAATACTTCTTAAATTTAAAATTTTCCACTAGATTAGCACAAAACTTAAATGGTGACCCATATAAAAGGGCACATATTCCCCTCCTTCGGATAAAATTTTAAATTTAACATCCATTCTTTATTATCTTCAATCCACATTTATCAATTTTATCTTTCTTATCATTTAAATATCATAACACATTACTTTATCACAAAGTTTCATAAAGCATTGAAATATCATCTCAAATTTCACTAAGGAAACACTTTTAAATAAACTACAATGACTTCTTTACTTCATAAATTAAGTTTCACTTCTCTTCCTTATCTTTTAATTAGGTTACTTTCATTTCCCTAATATTTCTACAAATATCAAGTATTTAAATTCTTTTAAATACACCTTTACATAAGCTACTAAAAATACATATTATTATAGTTAATACTGTATTTTAAATTACTCTATGTATTTTATTTATAACTTATTGCTAACTTCATTAGCAATCTTATAGATTATTATTCAGCAAATCTATATATTTCTCTTTTAAAATGATTAACTTCATCTTTTAAGATTGATCTCTTTCATGATCACTACCTTAATACAAATTAATCTTTTATAAGATTTAATTATATATACCTTAAACATATGAGTTTTATACTCTCTAACTCTATTATTTAACTTCTTGTTTAAAATATATTTACTTCAATAGCTAATTCCATTTCTACTTAGTCATTATGACAAAACTTATTTCTTCTTAAAATATCATTTACATATTTTGTAAATTTCTTCAACTAAACTTTATTCATTATGCTAATTTATCATATAATAAATTATTTCTTTATGTCAAGCATTATATTTAAACATGACATTAAAATATTTATTCATATTACTTTAAAATTATAACTCACATCTCAGATGGAAATGGAATCAGGCTCCTTGCATTATAAGTTCCCTTTTCCCCATCTGGTGTGGTTAACATAAACGCATTCTCTCCTACTTTGCAGGATATTCTATATGGACCTTCATATAGACTAAGAAATTTTTTAAATTGATTTCTTTGTAGGTTGCTAACATGGGGTGTTCTAACCAGAACTAAATCATTAATTTTAAATGGATGTGGTTTATTATGGGCTTTCTTTACTCTTTTAGCACCCATAATATGAAGCTTTACTTTAGCTTGATTATTATCCTCATCCCTATCAATTGGTTCTCTTACAATTGGGATAGGCGTTCTAATTAATAAGGGCTCATGTTTCCCATAATGCAAACGAATAGGAGTGAAACCAGTGGACTCATTATACGTACTATTAATATAGTTAATAACCTCAGGGAGTTTTTGCACCCACTTCTTATGATTATCAGCTACATACACCCTAAACAATCGACTAAGCTCCCGCATAACACGTTCGCATGGATTAGATTGAGGGTTTCTTATGGAGCTCATAACATGTTTGAGGTCTTGCCCTTGAATCCACTCATTCCATCTATTCGATATAAAAGCAGTAGCATGATCTGTTAATATAATTTTTGGTTTTCCTACTAATGGAAACTGATAATTCATCATGCATTTTATAACAAAATGTGCACTAGTTTTAGGCACAGGATATGCTGCTACAAACTTACTGAATACATCATAAGCTACTAAAATAAATTTCTGTTGCTTAAATGGTGGTAAAGGCCCATAAAAATCAATAGCCAACAATTCATTAACTTGATTTGGAATAATTGGCTGCATCACCCCAACATATGATTTGTTACAATATTTAGATTTCAAGCAAGTAGAACATGTTTTAATTTTCCTTATGACACGCTTATACATTTTATCCCAATAAAAAATAGATTTTAATACGTACATAATCTTTGGTGCACCGTAGTGACCATAACTACAATGTACATACATAATTACTTTATCAATCATGGAGTCAGGAACAACTATCCTCCATGATTCCCCCTGATTTGAACTTAAATTGTACATAAGTAAATTTTGATACATCTTATACTTGCTAAAAATCCTTCTTATACTTTTATTCTTACTATTTTTATTATCATGATTATTTAAGATAGTCATGATTCTATTTAATTTATGATCCTGACCTTGAATCATAGTAAGATTATTATAATCATCTACTATAGATTCATCCCTGTCTACATCCACACTACTAATAATTATATTTTGAGCATTAGGATGTTGGGATAACAGACAAATAGGGTGGCGGCTAAGAATATCAGCAGGGATATTCTGTCTCCCTTCAATATAGATAACTCTATAGTTGAACTGCTGGAGATACAAGCTCCACCTAACAAGTCTCTCATTACTGAGGTAGCTTTTGTTCAAAAACTCCAAGCTTCTATGGTCGGTCAGCACAATTACTTCTGATCCCAATAAAAATTGGCGTAATTTCTGAAAAGCCCAAACAACAGCTAGGGTTTCCTTTTCAGTAATAGTGTAATTCAACTCAGCACCTCTTAAATGACGGCTTAAGAAGTACAACACATGAGGTACCTGATCCTCATCGAGCTGATACAACACTACTCCCAGACCATAGTAACTACTATCTGTCTGCACATAAAATGTTTTACTAAAGTCAGGATACATTAAAATTACGTGTTTTAGAAATTTACTTTTAATTATATTAAATTCATGGTCATGTTCAACAGTCCATTTCCATTTTTCAGATTTCTTTAATAATTTAGATAAGTTTATAGTATCTTCCGCGAAATTTTTGTAAAACCTATTATAATAATTACACAATCCGAAAAATGATTTTAACTGTTTTACTGTTTTTGGGATGGGAAAACGTTGAATAGCTGCAATCTTTTCAGGATGGGGTTGGATTCCATGCTCATTTATTAAATGACCTAGAAAAGTAATTTCTTTAGCTGCTATTGAACATTTTTCCATATTAATCTTAACATTTTGCATCTGACACTCAGTAAAAAATAATTTTAAATGTTGGATATGCTCATGTAAACTATCAGAAGCAATAACTATGTCATCCACATACATGATGATTTTCTCTTTCAATTGTTTCGAAAAAATCATGTCTAAACATCTGATCAAGCCAGCACCACTATTAATGAGACCAAAAGGCATCCGTCTGAAAACATACGACTGGCCTTGAAATCTAAATGCAGTATATTGTTGATCACTCTCATGCAGTGGTATTTGCCAATAACTAGCTGTCAGATCAAATGTAGAGAAAATTGACCTCTTGTGAAATTTAGTTAAGAGCTCATGTACAGGTGGAGGAATGTCACGTTCTGGTACAGTTACATTATTTAACATACGAGCATCCAAGCATACTCTAATACTGCCATCCTTCTTCTTTACAATAACCAATGGGTTTACGTAAGGAGAAGGGCATTTCTTAATTATATCCCACTCTAGCATTTTGTCAATTTGACTCTGTACCTCATCCTTATATTGGTAAGGAATTGGGTACATCTTTTGATGGAAAGGATCATTACTCTTCAATTTTATTCTATGGGTATATCCCTTTATTATACCAGGAATTTTAGAGAAAATATTCTTAAAATTATACATTAATTGATATAAATTTTCACCCAATTCAGAATTTATTGCATAAACATGTTCAATTTTAGCCTTTATGCTGGCATCAATTAATGTGTTCTGTATGCATAATAATTGACTAGAAAGGTTATGCATACCATATTCAAAATTAAGCCTTTCTTCTTTAAGATCGGAAGAGCCTATTATGAAAATCTATCTGACATTTATTCAAAATCATGAAGTCAGCTCCTATTATGGCTTCATGTATTAATCCAGGCATAATAAGAAAAACATGCCCAAATTCTGTATTATTTATTTTGAAGGTAATCCAGACTTGTTTATTTGATAACTTTGTCCTCTTTCCATTTGCTAAAGTTACTTGAATTTGTTTAGACTCGCAATGAAGGTATATCCCTTTCTACACTCACCAGATTTTGATACATTGACTCTGATAATATGGAAGCTTGACTTCCGGAGTCAATTAGGGCTTCAACTCTAATACTATTTATATACAAAATTACAATGGGACACTGATAGGTTATTGGTGGTTCGCCTATAGTAAAGGGCTCTAGATAATCAATATCAAGATCTAAAGTATTCAGCATCCACATCTGATCGTTCCCCATTTTGTTAGCAACAGGTCCTTGCAAAGAGGAACTAACGTACAAAGACCGTTCTAATTTAACTTCTTACTATTAGTTTTATTAGCTGGTCTCTTCAAAATGGTAGTTACACCACTTGTAGAAGGCTGATTTTGCAAATCATCACTTCTATCTCTATTTGTATTATACTGTACAGTTTTCTTAAAATATGGAGACATTCTATTTCTACCTTTATAACTAAAACTTCTCTTAAAGCCTCCAGGAGATTTTACTCCAGTATTAATACTAAGACTTGCTAATGGGTAATTATTTTTATCCCTATTTACCCTAAACTTATTATCAATAGATAACTCTGCTACTTCCAGAGCATCTAATATTTCGGAAACTTCCTCAATTGTCCCACGGTCAGCAGCTATTAACAACTGTTCCACATGCTTTGGTAAGTTGTGTCTAACTATTCTGACAATTTGTCCCTCCGATAATGGACAAGCAGTCAAAGTCTTCAAACGAACGGCTTGACTTCGGAAAAAACTGGTGTAGCTGCCTTTGCTAACTTGGTACTTATCTTGGGTAATTTGATACCGAATGCAATCCTGTTTGTCGGAGTTCCAGAAGCTCCCGACAATAAAACATTTGAAATCACCATACGTCATGGGTTTCTCGAACAGAGATTGCCACCAATCTTTAGCTACTCCGTATAAATGATTGCTGCACACAGCTACTTTCTCCTTTTCAGACAAAGAACATATCGAAAACAGTTCATCCAGATTGTTTAGAAACTCCGAGGGGTTTTCCATGTATTCCCCTTTAAATGGTTTAACTTTCATAAACCTTAAGGCCATAGAATTATTTGAACTACCCTCATGACTAATTACTTCTCTAGTTGATCTATTGTCAATTTCCTTCACAAGAGTATTGTCTGACTGATTATTATTATTACTACTTGGCTTAATTAACTCTATATTATTCATTTGTGAAGAATCAACATAGTCAACATATGCTTTACTACTTATTTTTCCGGTAAACATTTCTGCCTTAGCATTACATATACTTTTCATTTCCATTTGATCATAGACTTGCTGAAATTTTCCTTCTAAGTCCATCTGTTCAAGCACTTGCTTCACATACCCTTTTTGCTCTTTTCTGAACTCATCTAGATTCTTGTCTAAAATTTCTTTATAACTGTTATTACTTTGTTCTATCATTCCTGCATGATCCTTTATATCCTTCTGAATACGTTTTATATTTTCTCCAACTTTCGATCGATATTTATTTTCATCGACCTTTTTAACATCTATACTCTTAAATTTCTCTACTAATTCCTGCTCTATTTCATTTTTTATGTCCCTTTTTGTCTGAATTATAGCACTCTTAACATCTTTAATATCTTTATTAAGATTACTCACTTGGTTTTTAACATCACCAATTTCAACATCAACTTTATATTTATAATCATCAATTTTACAAGTTAAATTGTTATTATTGATTTTACATTGATCAATAGATTCAGCTATTTGATCTCTTAGTCCTTTAATTGTGTTTTCTGAAAACTCATGAAATTTACTTTCTAGCCTTTCTTGATTTCTATCATCAACTTTTAGTATTTCTAATTTTAAAGACTCAATTACTTCTTCATTCTTATCAAATCTTATATCTATATTATCCATTTTTATATTTATATTGTTTATCTCGTTCCTAATAGAATTATTATCTTCTTTTAAGGAATCTAATTTAAGACTATTTTTATAACTCTCCTCTTTCATTTCTTTCATATCTTCTTTTAAAGACTTATTCTCCTCTTTCATTTCTTTTTTCATATCTTCTTTTAAAGAATCTAATTTAATATTATTATCCTCTTTCATTGAACTCATACCTTGCATTATCATTTTAAAATATTTCTCAAAATCAGACTTTGATAAGTTCTCTACATCTTTCTCAGTTTTCACTGCTTCTTTTTCTACAGTTTTAAAAATTATCTCCTCCTCCTCTATTTCACTATCCATATTTTGAGTATTTTCTAATACCATTTCTGAATTCGCTGATTTTTCTATTACTTTGCTCTCCCCACAATTATTATCTTCTACAACAAAATTTGACATTTCAACTTCTAAATCTTTATCCCAACTATCCATTTTTATTTTTAAAATTCAATCCTAACAATATGCAGTACTTATTATTTTATATTTTTTTAAAATACAATTCCCCATCAACCTTCCCATCTCCACTCAACTCACTTTTACAACTAATCATATAATAGTATCCTCAAAAACTCTACACTACTTATTATTAAATAATTATATAAATTTCTATAACAAAATTGTGTCACATCATTTATTTTTACACCTATGACCCACAGACAATTTGCACATAATATATAATATTAAGTATCCATTTAAAATATTTTCAAGAATTGATATGGTCACATTATAATATAATTATTTGCCACATTTCTATAATTTATTGTTTTATTAACTTAAAATCAACATAGTATTTAACTTCAAAGAATCATATTACAGATACCACATGAAAATATAATACTGTACTGATGAAATTTTTATTTTAATTTTATTTAAATTTTATAATCAACATCTAATCAATTATAAATATTATTATAAAATATTAATTATACTTATCACTTTATTCTCCTAACATATATATTATTCCTAAATTTATGTATCTTAATTCTTAATTGAATATCTAAGCCTAAAATGATTAGTTACTAAAATCTTTCTTTTCCATCTATCGGGCCGATAAAATTGTAACTCTAACATATCAATGGCCCATTACGTTGCCGGCGCCAAAATCAACTTACCCTTTGTACCCTTACTTCTTGATATATAAAATAGTTTAAAATACAACTAGCTCAGTTACATTATTATGCTTAATTAAAATTTGCATATCTATCTTTAATATACTTTTATATTATCATATCTTAATTAAATTTATTATCAATCATCAAAATCAATATAGTTCTAGATTATACTAATTAAATAAGTATTTATAAAATTATGAGACTGCGAAGTAAAGTTACAAAGTAATAAGCAGATTTACACTGAGTCAATATCTCCCAAGATACTGTCTCAATGGCATAAGAATACTATCACTACCCTATCACTTTACCACTACATCTATAGCATTCTTATGGCTTTTAAATGAAATAAATTATCTTTAATAATACTAAAATAATTCCTAACTTTTAACTTAAAATATAATTAAATAATCTCAGGTTCTTCTAAGCTGTTTTAAAATAATAATAACTCATGTAAATAAGTATGATGTGGGATTTTATATCAAACTTAAATACACCTAACTTATTTTAATAATAATAATAAATAATCCTAATCTTAGAGTGTAATTTAATCTCATCTATTTCTATGATATAATTAATCATTAAATGAATAAACAATCATATGTATATCTTTTATTTCATATGGTATCTTCATTTTAAAATAGATCAAAATCTTATACTTAATAATCTGTGGCAATAAACAATATTGTATTCTTATAATGTGTATTATAATCATCTTATGACCATTGTAATATTTATGTTCATGTCAATCAATTCTTATAAAATAATGTTAAGCAAATATGGTATTCAATTCTAAGTAATAATAACAAATTCAATTTTGTGCAAATATTATGTTTATTTCAAATCATCTGATGTCAAAATGCTGAGGTGAAAAATAATGAAACTCGACACACTTTTAAAACAAATTAACAAATTTATTTACAATAACTTCAAATAAAATTTATTTACACTATTTACAGTTTATAACTTATGACAACAAATAAAATAAAAATAAGGAATACAAATATAAGAGGCTTACACTGTTATTAACTTATGTACTTAATAAGCAATTACACATTCCTTCAAATGCTATATTAATATGATTATAGTGTGTTTTTCTTAAACTTAGATTTTTAAATAAATAGTTGTACTTTAATTACTACAAATAACAATATGTCAAGACTATTTATGTAGCATGTGTACATAATGTAGTTCTACCTATTAAATAACTACATTAATTAAATATCATTTATAATGTATTACGTGTGCTCTTCCGATCTCTAGCATTGCTTAATATCTGTATATAAAATCAATATCTCTTTATAATGTAAAACAAATGATTGGCTATAATTATATTCCACCTAATGTAATTCCTGTTATATGTTTTATAAAATATGCATTCTATATCTGTATTATTCAAACATTAATATTTAAATCATTTATCAATTTTAAATTCATAAAACATTACATTAGATAAATTTTATGATTCCTTTCTGTGTAAAATCATTATTTTACCCTATGTGCTTTACTAACCTTTCTAATAAATTTCTATCTATAAAACATATTCTAAACTTATTTAAAACATTTTCCGGAAAACAAATATCAACTTCAAATAAAATATTCATTATCCAAATTACTCATACTATATTGTCTATACTTAGTAAACTTTTCAATCTAAATATAGGCTTCTACTCATAACGTAACTTAACTTATTCAATAAACAAAATACACAAAAATATAGACTTTTAAAATCCTTTTCTAAATTGCAAAAATAAAATAATTACTTAGATAAATAATAAACATCATTTTAATACTAAGCATAAATAAAAATATCAAAATTATTTACGAAAGAATCATATAATTATTTCTAAGCCTTTACGTAATGTTGTATCATGTTTATATTATAAATTAAAAATTATGCATATTTTAATAAAGTTTGTTGTCAATATAATGTATGTGTTTTCATAATATATTTATCCATTCATTCTACAACAACATAATATTCAGTTGATCTAAAGAAAAACATATTAAATTCATTAAAAATCATTATACAATATTTTTTTACCATAATAATAATATTGTCCATTCTGCTATCCAGTATTCTTCGGAATTTGCAGCTTCATAAAATAAAAATCATTCACATTTTCACTCATAAACATTCATTAGAATATTCCGTGTTATATTAATTATAAAAATAAGTTTATGTAATTAATTATTATATTATTTTTAAGTTACTATTTAATAAATGTACCTAACCTACTTTTTAAGAGTTTAATAATATTTAAATTTTATGTTAAATAAATAAAATAAAAATCATATTACATAGTCCAGCGTCGACTTTTGTTCTACCATAAAAGTTCTAACAAATATCCTCCGTATAAAGTCAATAAAACACTATTTCCTGTTCCGTTGTATCACGTGTTTCTTGAAAGTTTATAATAAAATGATAACGTTCTTTTTTTTTAAAATAAAAATAAGTTCCACAAGAAAACAAAATAAAATTAAAAAATAGTTTATAAGTTCTGGATTCAGTTCTTCATAGATTATTGTTTAAAAGTTATTATTTCAAAATTAATTTATAATTGTTGAATTATTCTCCTTTAATTATTTTCATTAACTTAGCTTGGCCTAATCTGGTTTGGCCTGGACGTCCACGTATTATTTTGCGCATTTATAAATAATATATTCAGGTAAGAATTAATTTCTCCATCTATAACGACCTGCGTTTAGATAACTTTAATAAAATAATTTTATTATATTACGATTTTTAAAAATACTTATACTTATAATATATTTGCCTTTTTCAAATTATCAATCTCTAGTCTTTTAAGCATAAAGACTTAACAAGGCAAGTATTTATTTAAAATTACTACTGCTTCTTATATCTTTCCTTAAGATACATATTTTACTTCTATAATTTGTCAAAATACTTTCTTTTACAGAAATATTTATATTTCTTTAAAATATCTATTAGTAATAGACAATAGTAATTTAACTTTTGAAAACTATTTATAGTCCAAAATACTACTTTTCTCCATCTTGTAGTTTTATGTACTAATCCAGCGTCTGTTACTTCTATAGCATAAAGTTTCTGATATATTTCTCCGATGTGTGAGGTTTCCATGATTATTTGTACGTAAATTGAGTTTCGATATTGAGAAGATGATAGGGAATTATTAAGTTACTCCTGCATATTCATTACTTTAAAATTATAAAATTATATACAATAACACTCTTATGATTTTAAAACTGATTTTAAGAGCGTTTCTAAATTTACTTAGCTATTTTCTTAATAGCACAAACGACTTAGAAGTTTTATTGTAGAGAGACCCCCTCAACAATTGAATCCAGCTTATATACTGCCAGAAACTCCTTATCTGATTGGTAGGTTTAAACAATCAAAATTTCTTATTTACATATTTACCAACACAATATTAAAAATAAATAATAATGACTTATTTAATATTTAATATTTTATCAAATTCTTTTAAAACAATATTTATCATTTATTCAAATCTATTAAACATTCTTTTGAAATATTATTTCTCACTTGATTTAAATCTTAACTTTTATAAGATCATTTAAAATAAACTAAATCTTTTTAAATACGTTATATTTTTAAGACAATATTTTTTAAAATCAAATTTAATATTTTACATTAATATCTTTATTTTTTATCTCGTGATAACTCACGTATTATTTATAAATTTTACAACATGATTTTGTAAAATAATAATTGCAACTTTATTAGACAACTTCCACGCGTGTGTGTATAACATCTGTTCTTTATAACACAAGAACGCTTGTCTAAAAATAAACTTAACAATTGCTTTTTTAAAATAAATATTTATTTTTAAAAATAAATAAGATATTATAATAGATTTTAAAATAATTATTTGATATGATTAAAATCAAATATTAATCTCAATTTAAATACTTATAATTTAAAATATTTTTATTCACTTTTAACATATATTTTAAATTAAATAAATATTTTTGTCTAATTTTAACTTGTCTTTTAAATACTTTAGCTTTAAACATTTGTTATTAAATTTATTAATGCAGTATTACATCATAATCATCATCATTTTAAATATCTTCTCAATATCAACACAATTCACATATCAAACACTCATAGATTGCTTTAATTAAACTTATGGTAACATTACCACAAGCAAAGTCAACATCACACTTTTAAAATACTTCTTAA